>JANTPZ010019904.1:0-19465 GCA_025593235.1 Vachellia pachyceras | reverse complement strand
ATAGTGAGTTAAATATTCATGGTTGTTCATCAATGAACTGGCTATTTAAGTATTGTGTCAATTTTTTGGGCAGTTTCTGTGGTTATGTTCTCAACATTCGAGCACTCTGTTGATTTATTGTATCGTAAAGTTGTTAAAAAAAGAAAAGAAGATTGCTCAATATTTCAACAACTTGGGGTGACCTGTTTAGCTGGATATGCTGCTGGGTCTGTTGGTAGCTTGATTTCGAACCCAGCTGACAACATTGTAGCTTCGCTTTATAACAGAAAGGCTGATAATCTTATGCTGGTATTTATTTCTTTACATTTGGCTTTTGTGATACTGATCTGAAAGATGTTGGAGGTTTGATGGAATGATTTACTCTTCTTATGAACAGGCTATCAGGAATATTGGTCTAACCAATCTATTTACGAGGAGCCTTCCTATTAGAATTCTTCTGGTTGGCCCTTCTATAACCATGCAATGGTTGTTTTATGACACAATTAAAGTGATAGGTGGACTGTAAGTGCATTAAACTCAAACTGTTTTTAATGACGTGTGATTTAGAGGCATCTGTTCATCTTAAAGTCGAATTGTTCCTCTTGCCATTATATCTTTTGGGATGTTATTTTACCCCCTAAGTTGTTTTATATATAACAAGGAGGAATGAGGGCAATCAGAAAAAGATACAGCTGGTTGATGATTTAATGTTGAAGGTGCATTTTTGAGAAAACAAATGTATAATTCGATAAAAGAGAAAATTGGTCCAAACTAACTATAACAATCTCAATTCACAAATTCTGGGTTTCTAGACTACCATTACTATTTATCAATTTCATGTTAGATTATTTGAAGTGCCATTGTATATGTTTTTCCTTCGGTGGCTGCAGTGAATTGTTTCGAAATAGGCAGAGTAGGTCAAACAGTGAAAACATGTTCTTGTCCACAATCTGTGATATTTGTCAAATGGCTAAGATTTGAGAATACATAAATAAATTGCTACCATGAGTTATGATCATTGAGAAAGTTTATCACTATGTTTATTGTTTAACCATCAAACGTGTGGATGAGTATTACCAAACCAATGACCATATACAAAAATGTGAAGAAACTTTGATATATAAAATCATATTAAAGTTCCATCATGCAAAAGGAATGACCCTAACATTCTACAACAATAACAACAAAGCCTTATTCCACTAGATAGGGTCGGCTACATGGATCACTTGACTTTATTGTGCTGTGTCAACTTATTCTGGTGCAATTTACCCACTCGATTCTAAAATTGGACTATTGATCCTATAAATTCACAAATCCATGTTACTTGGCCCGTCTGTTAGTAGATCTCCCCAAAATCTTAGTGTCCCTCCATACTGTAGCGGCTTCTAAACATCTGGGGATAGGGTTAGAATTGTTGGCATGGTATGGCTCCTAAACTTCTGCACTGGCTGCTAACGGGTACAAAAAATGACACTTGGCAAGTTCAAGGTGCATTGTGCTACGCTCTAAAAGAATGCAGAACTTCCAAGATTTTCTGTATTTTTTGATTGGCACTACCAAATTGCGTTTTGCATTTTGTTGTATTTGACATGTTATAATGGTTGTTAGGAACATGATTTTGTAATGAAACTTTGCAGGCCAACTAGTGGTGAAGTTGTAACTGACTCAGAAAGAAGCCAGGCGGGCTAGGTTCCTGTAGATGGAATGATCTAGTCACCTCTTTCTGTTAACTGCCTATGACTGCTAGTCAATTTATAGACTTTACGAGATTATTTTGTCCATCGTCATGCAAGCTTTCTTGATTCGTCGTTGTAGTAGACTGTATATGAAGGTATATAAATTACCTAGGTGAAGAATGTGGAGGGCATAACTACTGTGCCTCCCTTGTTCGCTGTCCAAGAACTCTTTTCTGCATATATTATAAATTTGTAGCAGAAGAATGTAATGAGAAACTCTAGTAGCAATGATCGATTTGACAGTTTTTCTGTTCGACCGGTATATATGGCCTACTTATAAAAAATAAAAAACTGTTTTTGCAGGCCCTTGATCTGATAAGCAGATGTTTTTTAACATTTTTTTTTACCCTGCTGCCTAGGACTCTACTACTAATTGGTATGAGTATCATAATACTCTTCATTATCTGTATAGTGTCATGGTCACGTAATGCTAACCTGTCCTTCTGGAATCAATGGGCATTTCTGCAATGAAGTGGACAGGACAGGTCTGAAAGAGCTTGTGACTCATTCCCTTTATAAGCAAGGGAAGGAAATAATATTGGAGAGGTATTCTTCCATAATTCCATAACCGACTCTCCAACTACAGCTGAGTGAGAGGAGGAGTTAATAAAAGTGAATGTTATGATGGATATTTGTGCCGTTATTTATTAGAGGGTTTGATGAATTATTGAGGGTGAAAGGGAGGGAGGGCTCACGAGAGGAGTTGTGAAAGGCCCATGCCCTATCATTTACGAATGGCAGCCACAGAAGCAGGGGTGTCCACAAGTTGGAGTGGTTCCTCATTCCCGAACTCTGTTATCAAATGTCATCTTCATCTTCTCATCATTCATATTTCACATGTCACCATATCTCCCATGTCCTCTCCATTTTCGCTTCATCCACATCATTAATTATGCATCTGCTGTCACATCCAATGTTAAATCTTTAACCCTTCATATTTCTGTCTCTCTATTTTTTTTCCCCTGTTTTTGGGTCCTTCAAATATTTTTCAGAATATCAATTTACCCTTTACCTCTCAAAAATCCAGTAAAAGATTATTTTATAGTGCTAGTCATGTATTTGTATTGTTGAAGGCTTGAGATGGCAGTATGTGGAGCATCATGATAATTTTTTTGTTACTCATCATGATAATTAGATAATCCATATGTTGGCGCATTCAATTCTTGTTTCCAGGAACGAGATGGAATTATTAATAATAGGGACACATTTGTGGTGGGGATCCTCTGGAGAAAGGAGGATGCCCAAGGGTGTATGATTACAAGATTCTTTGTTCCAAGTTGACTTGGTTCAGAACTCAAGCATGAATATGAATCTATGATGATATGGCCGCCAAATGTTAACGTTGATATCATCCTCATATCAGACATCAATGATGCCCGACGCAGTGATTAAGGAATTGTTATTGGCTAACAGATTCGGCAACTTCGTGGCGTGGCTCCAATATTTGATCAAATAATGAATAAGTGTAATAATGTAATATACTAAAATGACAGTTACCTAATGAAGGAATCTATTCGGTGGATACAGGTAGTTAACGACTCAAACTCAGCTGTGTTTTACCCTTTCGCACAAGTGGAAGAGTAGCCGCCATTAATCATCGTTCGGGGCTCGCTTTGAAGCAGATACGGGAGGAGCGGAGCAACAGATGAGGAATATCAACTTCAAAACCTGAGATTAGCTGGCAATCCTTGTGATCTGGTGGTCCCCTCATGGATCCAAAAGGGTAGACAAATTTGAGATGATGATTAAGGATGAAATATGAAACCCATCTTACACCATCTTTCAATCGTGGCAAACAGCCTTTGTTTCTACAAGTCATCCAAAATCCATACGCCAACACCAATGTTATTGAATTATTCATGAATCGCCATCACGTTTCATGGTTTTTCCTATGCACTGAAATTTCTATTTCACTATTTTGGAGTTTGAAAATTCCAAATAAGTACTTCCCACTAAAACGCTGTTCATCAAGTGTTATAAATAACTAATTAATCTTGGTAAACACATCTGGTTTGGGATTTTCATATTTTCAAAGTATTTCTCAGTAAACTTCCCTTTTTTAGTTGAATTATGCATAATTTGGAAATCAATCCTACCTCCAACATCTAGCGAGTAATGCAATTTGAAAGAGATCGCACACTCATAGCTCATCACATGCATGTTTGGCCACCATGAGCGACACACAAAGGGCCAACCAAGCATTTTGAAACACAATGTTAACCATCATGCATTGTGCAAATTGAATTTGTGTGTAGATTTGATTTTGAGATTTTATTGACGCCAATAATTTATAGCGTTATTATCAAAACACCTTTGTTTATAGAAAAAGTGAGTGGTAGATAATGAGTAGAAAATTAAATGAGAGGGAATTAGTGGAGAAAAAATACAAGAAAACATATAATTAATTAAGGGTACAAATGAAAAGAATGCAGTAAATGTTCAAACAATATCAAAATGAAGTTTATAGAAGGGAGAAAGCTTATTGAAAAAATGAAGGTTATAAATAAAACGATGGGATATCATTATGTGATTTTGAGATATTGTTCAAGTTAATTTCTAGCATCATTCTTGTTAAATACATTAAATTCTTTTTAGTTTTTTTTACCCTCTGGATACAGTGATGTCTAAACCATTATGGAACATCAAATAAAGTCACTCCTCCCAGATAGATTCAAATATTAACTAGTTTTCAGCTAAATTCAAAGCATTTAACATATGTTTATGGATAAGGCATATTTTTCATCATTTTACCTACTCGACCAACTCAATCCCTATTATTCAGGTTTTAAAAAACTCTATCTATATATTGCAAGCAGACAAATTAAAGTATTTGTGGAGGTAAAATAATTCATGCTTAAACATCTTAAAAGGGGGTTTTCGATTTTTTTTTTAAAAAATCTTTCTACGAAGTGACTAACAAACCAAACTAGTGACCCAAAAAAACTGATATAACACATTAATCCTAGAAGCTCGATATGACCATCGTTGTCCCCAAATCTGTGCTGGAGGATCATTTTGATGCATCACCCATATGCAGAAAACCGAAAAACGTACTCACCCGAACGGGAACGAATTATGCATCTGCCATGAAAGAAGGACCTCGAGGTTGTCCCAGAATATCAATTAACAAACAATAACGATCCTAAACGTGCAAGTCACCGGCCTAAATGCCAATGTAAGCAGACATCATAGTTCATCTTCCAAATAAATGACAAAGAAGTTTCGGCAGAGTACACCATGGTACAACTTAAGTAACATCAGAATAAAAAAAAAGCACCATAATACACCAAAAGAAAATTCCCTACAAAGTGGCAGAAAGGATAACTTTATTTAACAGTCGATGAGTTTGAAAATAAACAGCATATCCTCAATTCTTCCTTGCTACACCCATTTCTATTTCGCTTGCTGGAGTGTACACTTCTTCCCGCTTTCAGGACAAGAGATACAGATGAAGTGACGTAAAAAAATCAATTGTACATAAACCAAGGGGGGGCGAGAAGAGAGGAAATCTACAGTTTGATCTGTAAGAGTCAAAAGTAAATTTAACAGCCCACAAGGACAGCCAACTCATTGAGAAATGACGCAAAATATTGTTGAGCTTCAACGCAGTCATACCCCTGTAAAACAAGGAAAACACAGAACATCAGCAGCCAACTGGACAGGGCAACTTCACCGATCTACAACATTAACTCTTCCCTCAAACCAATCGCACGTAGTGAACCCATGTCGATTAGGCCCACACGCTTACCTGTGGAAAATGACTAGGCTTTCACTCTAATTACTAGCCAACTCCAGTTTTAAAGTTCAAGTACCCAACAGGAAACAACTCAACTTACTCGTAGACTTTCCAGCTTTCAACATTGCTGTAATCAGATCAGGTTTTCACATAACCAACGCCATTGCGCTTTCTTTTGTTAGATTTTGAAAAGAAGCAGATCTGAGCCCAACTCTTTTTTTGCTTTAGTGACTGTGACTTAACATCCCTCTTTTCCCTTTTCTCCACAAGCTCAGCCATGAACTGAACAACAGCCTGATATTCAACATGGCATGGCATTATATCCTGCGCAATGAAAGGACCTCATTGACATCAAAATAGACACACGAGAGGCGGAATGTTACCTGCGCTCCCATTTCAGCTATATGTCTTGGTGGCACTTCAAGAGGATTCTCTTCCACACGTAGGACACGTAGTTTAGCGAGCATCTTAAATGAGTCAGGAAGCACATGTATTTGATTATTGCTGATATCCAACTCCTCAAGCATCTCAAGGTTCCCAATAGATCTTGGTATGGATCTCAAGTCAGCAAAATTGTTTCCTATGTTTATCTTGACAAGAGAGGTTGCAAAACATAAGCTCTCCGGCACTGACTCAAGCTCATTGAAACTTACATCAAGTTCCTTCAGGTTTGTCAGAGATGACATTGTTGTAGGCAGTTGTTTAATGTTATTGTACCGCACAGATAAAATCTCAAGGCTCTGAATTTTACCCACAGCTTCTGGTAGGGCTTTTAGCCGATTATAATCAACACGAAGCTCTTTAAGGGAAGAACACTGACCAATAGAATGTGGAAGTTCTTCAAGATCATTTGTCTCCACATTCAATTTTTTTAAGTTAATAAGTGATGCTATAGAGTCAGGAAGCGCAGAAAGTTGATTTGAGCTCAAATCAAGTTCCTGGAGACGTATTAATCTGCCAAAAGAAGCAGGCAGAGATGATAACTGGTTTCCTCTCGCATCAAGATAGACCAAACTAAGGAGATCTCCAATAGAATCTGGGAGCTCAGTGATCCTGTTAGAATGCAAATCCAATCTAGTCAAAGATGAAAGGCCTCCAATCGTAGAAGGCAGGGCCATAATCCGATTCTCGGATAAATCTAAGGATATCAAATTCGATAGCTTCCCCAATGAATCGGGAAGCCAATCAACTTGGTCCATCAACTTGTTCTGAAGGCTGAGATCAAGAGTACCTTTCTTCGCAGAAACTTCGATTAAACTGGCCAGCTTTATTAAACTCAATTTATCACCATCTAGGACTGCAAAACACATTCCATCAGAAGAAAACAGTCACCTTCGAATTAAGTGCGCAACAAAATAGGTGGACCAATTGATATAATACTAAATATGGACATCTGATTATACGCCAGTTTTAGAAGTCACAGTTCCGTATCGACCTCAAGTCGAAAAACAAAAGGGGTATTAGTGGCAGCAACTGATGCCCCTGAACAAAAAGGAATTTGATTGATGTAGAGTGGCATTTATTCTTACCCGAATTAGTCGCGGGTTTTAGCGACGAATCCAATATCTGGGGTTTCGAAGAGATATTTGGTCCAATTCCATACCCGTCCCCGTGGAATGACGCCTTGGACTTGTTCACATAACTGTCATCTCTTGTAAACAATTGCGGTTTCTTTACAAGTTCCTTCTCGGCGTTGAAAAAGCTCGAAGAAGCAGGCGAAGCGGCAGCTGGTTGTGTATTTAGGGCACGCCAAACTGAAACAGAGACCGAATTCTTTGAGGTGCTCAATGAAGTTGTGGAAGCAGAATCGTTGGAGTGATTGGACTTGCGAGAATTTGAGTTTGAGGGAGAGGAAACGCATTTAGATGCCCTCTGAATCAAATCATCGAACAGTGAATGTAAGTTTTCGAGATCAAGCAATTTCAGAGCCTCCCGCTTCTGCTCTTTGCTCTGAAAATGAATCAAGTTCTTCTGCATCTCCAGCAGAATCATAAAGAGTTCGTCTGGCACGGCGGGGCTCTTAGTTTGTTTAGATATGGCTTCGAGTCTAGCTTGGTCTTCTTTCTCAACATTTATAATCAAAGCTTTCGCCGCTTCAACCTCATCAATTCCCGGTCTGGCGGGTAAAGATCTGTGAATTCTCATGATCTCTTCCACCACTTCGTCCACTGATGGACCCGACGTCGACTCCATTTCCCTTCAAATCCTAGTATTTCACTATCCTCGCAAACAACCGGATTTTGATCTCGATGAAAATTCAAAACCAATAACGAGCTCCCTTTTGGAATCAAATTGCTTCCTCTGCAAGCAGTAGAAATCCGTAACACCCGAACTACAAAGACGACAGATGATCAGAAATGGAAACCGAATTCGCGTCTTCAGCTTTCTAGAACTGCAAGAAACAAAAGTAAAATTATTAAATGAGGACTCACTGTCCCCAAATATTTGAAAAAGAAAATAAACTATAAATAGATACCTTCCTTATAAAAATATACAAAACAATCCAGAGCCAACCCAATTATTTCGCAATTTGTGTCCATTACCCAATTATACAAAACTAACAACCCTGCCAATCCACTTCCACGATCGGAAACGGGGTTAAATCAATACGCGTATTGAATCTTACAAATAAGATAAAACCAGCGGACTAAATTCAATTCAAATGTAAACAGCAAGACCGCAACAGTGACAAATTTTTTTGCCCGAGCAGTAGGAACAAATTTCGCATTAGAACTTGTCAGCGAGACGAGTCACAGACAAAGGAGGGAGACGAGGATGCGGCCACGGCACTGGAGGTAGAAAATTCAGAGATTGAGTGGAAAGGCTTTGCCCGAACCGCACCGTCTCGTCCCAGACATCAACCGTTAGTTCCACGGACTATTCTGTCCGAAGAAATCTGGAATTGGCTTTTCGTCAGCGAGAAAATAAACTTTTTTTTTTTTGCCAACGAAAAAGAAAACATTCATTAAGAAAAAGTTCGCACACAAACCAGACAGAACAACAAAAACAAACCGCAACCCCAACCCAAAGACAAAATATCAGCAATCATCCAGGATCAAAAACCACTCTGCGAGAAAATAAACTATGCCAAGCAAATAGCCACTTTCTTTGGGCCAAAAAAAAAACTCACTGCTACTAGTGCTAATAGTAATTATAGGAGTTTTTCGGGACCCGTAAGATGCGATTTTTTTTATCTGTAATGGAAGTTAAAATTCAAATGAATACCGTGAAATCGACTACGACCGGTCAGTTACTCGGAAGTCGGAACACTCTATTTTGACTGTTTTAAATTTAATACAAATGAATTATATTATTTAAAATTAAAATAACTTGTGCAGACTGCATCTTCACCTCTCCGCATGTGTCTGGCAACACACTTTCTCGCTTCCAAAAACGCCCCCAATACTTCCCACTGTTAGCTTGAGAGCCCCCGTTCGCCCGAAGTGTATCAGATGGTGCCGTTGGTCGCCGAGGAGCGCTAGTTATTTATACCTCGTTTAGTTCTTAGAATTGATTTTGATAGAAATGGAAATGGATATGGAGATGGAGATGAGCTTTAAAATTATGTTTGGTATGTCATGAAAATGAAGATGAAATCCATATCTTTTTTTTATGAATGTTGATAAACTGTTTTATAAAAGCACTACAAAAATATTTTTATATAAATTAAGATAAATTCTTTTTATCAGTTAAATTAAGAAACACTCACTTATTTTATTGGCCAGAGTGTCCATAAGACCATGACTCCACCAGAAGGTGGCTAGAAAATCCACGATTTGGGAAGAGAAAAATATTTTGTTGTCTTGAGCCGTGACAGGTTCCTTTAGGTATGAGTTATTTTATTTGTAAATAAGAATTTAAATTTTACAAATATGTATTAAATCAGTGAACATAACATTATTGATGTGAATAATTGATAAATCAACATTATCTATATTACTTGAGCATCCAAGATGCAAGCTAGATCACCTGAGCCCCTACCGTGAAAGTAAGCAATAATTATGGAAGTTGATTTGCTGGGATGGGGGAGGAGATGGAAAGGGATTGGGGGACACGTGGTGGTTGAGGGCCAACCGGATACAGCTGGGGATTTTTTTGGGGGGGTGACTGTGCGGGTGACGGTGAGGATCACGCGATGACCGTTTCTTTTTTTTTTTATGGGTGAGAGATGACACAGCATATCCAGAGGCACAACCCTCCCGTTCACGTGGGGTGTCATGCGCCTGTTCCCTCACTTCCTTTCCTGTCCCATTCCATCCAATTTTGATCTCAACCTGTGTTTCCTTGTGTATATGAATAATGCACAGGCACGCCGCACGGGTGTTTAGATTATCGTAGAAGGAAATTATTTTTTTTCATATAAATTAAGGTTCATGAGTTAAACATGTGAGAGAAATTTTATCTTCATTTACATTTCTACTGCCATTCCAAACATGGTGTTTGTTTGGAAACATTTAACCCTCATCCAAAAGTACATTCAACAATATTTTTCCGCAAAATGAGATAATCTCTTCCACATATTTACCTCAACTTGCGTAAAAGTATTTCTCTACCGCTTTCCTAAATCATTAAAGGGTGAATGGGAAAATTCATCTTTTGCTACCAAGTTATTTAACTTGACATACCTTATTTGAGATGGAACAATAGTGAGTATGCAGAATGTTTATCAACTTTTCTGTCTAAATATACATATCCTCTATCAAACACAATTATATTTGAAACATAGTCAAACTTAGAATATATACAACCCTTCTTTATGTATCGAACATTAGTTAATCACTTACTAATTAGTTCATTCGGTTAAATTTAACTCAATTGGTTAATAACTTTTTTGATCTGGTGAAGGGGGAAAAAGCCCTTCACTGAATGTCGTAGGCTTACGAATTTGGGCTCCCGAGCTAGGTAAGGAGTTGTAGAATTCTCAGTTCACGAACTGCCACCCCATTATGCATAAAACAAATGATTGAGGTGTCACCAGTGGGCATGTCACCCTCGCTGTTTGTTCAATGACGTTTTGGTATAAATAAAGGTTTGCCATCAACCCGATGTTATTTTTAGTGTTTGGCTGTGTCTTAAAAAAGTTATCTCTCTTGCATGTTCTTAATGAAAAATTAATCACCAAGAGTTCGTTTAACACCACGTTACAAAATTTAAATTTTGTTTAAATACTCACATTTTTTAAAAAAATTATTTTGAAGACAAAACCTTAATTTAAACTTTAGGTTTTGAAAGAGTTATTTTCTTGTCAAATCACACTCTCTTTCATAATAATTTTTCTCTTTACTCTTTTTTCTTCCTTTTTTCCTCTTTCCTACTTTTTGCCTTTGAATTCGTAAAAGTTATTATCACCATAACTTCTCAAACATAATCACATTTTGAAACCTAAGTTTTACTTCGGAATTCGTAAAAGCTGTCCTCCCAAGATATCGTTTGAGAATATTTTTTATGGAGTTTGAGGCAAAATCTAGGTTTTAAAGAATAGATTTTAGGAAAATAGATTTTACGAATTCTGAGGTAAATCCTGGATTTTGAAAGGTGATTGTGTTTGGGAAGTTGTTGGCTTTTACGGAGTTCAATGCAAAAAGTAAGTGGGAAAGAAAAAAGAGAGAGAAAGAAAAAAGAGTAAGGAGAAAATTTATTGTGAAAGAAAGTGTGATTTGACAAGAAAATAGTTTTAACAAAACATAAGTTTCAAACATAAGTTTTGTTGCAAAATCTAGATTTTGAAAAAATTCGAGTACTTTGAGAAAATATAGGTTTTGGGCCGTGATCACAAAGGAACTTCAAAATCTATTCTACAAAACATAAGACTTGCACACCTTGGGTTACAAAAGGTGACAAAAACACAAGGTATTATCATCTAAAAACACAGTTCAGGAGAAGGAAAAAAGAGTCCTAGCTCTGATGGACTCAAAAGGGGAATGAGTCACAGAGGACCAACGGTTAAAGAAGCTGGTTAGAGCCTAGTTATGAAGTTATATGGATTGTAGCAGCTGGTTGGAGCCTATTTAGGAAGTTATATGGATTGGAGCAGCTGGTTAGAGCCTACTTAATGAGGTCACATCCCCAATCCTACTTTTAAATACATAAACACTTGATTATGATTTGAAATTGGTGAACTCGCTTAAACACACTACCACACCTTTGATACAAGAGTATGTCACGTCTTTAAAAACATTAAAAAACTAAATTTTGAGAGATTAATGTCCTTAATTTAAGTATTTAAATTTATCATGTTTCTCCAAACTAATCCCCATAACTTATAAATTGTGATACATTTTAATAATGCATATAAATAAATATATTTAAATAATATATTTAGTTTCCTTAATTTTTAAAAGTTAACTAGTTTTGATATTAAAACCCAATGTATTATATTATTTTAAAATATTTATATTTATTACCTTTTAAAATTTATTTAACTAATTTATAAATTGATATATGGTTTAGTGATATATATAAATAATTTTAAATAATATATTTATTTTATATTAACAACATAAGCTGGCATATACTAGTTATTGTAATTAAAATAAGAGCCAATTAATTTTTATATCATTAAGAAATAAAATAAATTACTTAAATGTATATTCTATACTGTTTATATATATTATTAGATTTTAAATTATGTATTACCATGAAACAAATTAATTTAAAAATTAACTAGTCTTGGTATTAAAGATCGAATCTATTATATCATTTTAAAATATTTATATTTATTATCTTTTAAAATTAATTTAACTAATTTATAAATTGATATATAATTTAGTGATATATATAAATAATTTTAAATAATGTATTTATTTTATATTAACAAAATAAGTTGGCATATACTAGCTATTGTAATTAAAATAAGAGCCAATTAATTTTTATATCATTAAGAAATAAAATAAATTATTTAACTAAAATGTATATTCTATACATTTATATATTATTAGATTATAAACTATGTATTACCCTGGAATAAATTAATTTAAAAAAAGTATTGGGTGCAGTATAAGCAAACTCAACTTATCTTAGGATTTGTTTGGTAATCAATTCTAGAATCTAGGTTTGGTTTCAAAACCTAGGAGCTTGTTGGGATGTAATGTTAAAAATAGTTTTTGCCGATTCCGAGGCAAAACCTAGGTTTTAGAAAATAGCTTTTACAGATTCCGAAGCAAAAAAGTGGGTAGGAAAGAGGAAAATAAGAAAGAGAGAAAAAGTAGAAAAGAGGAAAAAGTAGGAAAGAGAAAACCTAGGTTTCAAACTGAGATTTTGTAACCAAAATAGCTTTTGGGAAAAAAAAATTTGTTTGGACAAAACCTCGTTTTTGAGGTAAAGCCTAGGTTTTGAAACCAAACCTAGGTTTCAAAAGTGGTTGCCAAACCGGTCCTAGGTTTTACCTCAAAATCGAGGTTTTGTCAAATCAAAATTTTTGTCCCAAAAGCTATATTGGTTACAAAACCTCAGTTTGAAACCTAGGTTTTCTCTTTCCTACTTTTTCTGTCTTTCTCTTTCCTACTTTCCTCTTTCATACCCACTTTTTTTGCCTCGGAATCCATAAAAGTTAATAACTTCCCAAACATAAATCACTTTTCAAAACCTAGGTTTTACCTAGAAATCTGTAAAAGCTATTTTTCAAAATCTATTCTCCAAAACCTAGATTTTACCTCGGAATCTATAAAAGTTATTTTCAACCTCACATCGAAACAAGCTCTTGTTAGCAACCTACCTTTGCTTTTGACTAAGAATAGCCGAATGGGTAACCGCGGAAAGGGCTTTAAAAAAAGGGAAATTTATTGGGAGGTCATAAATAAGGGACTTATTTAATGAATAGTCCCAAAAAAATAAAATATTTATTCTGAAGTCCCATTGACAAAATAAACTCCTTCTATTGACAACATCATGAGCTGGATTGACAACATCATGTTATCAATGGCACCTCAGAATAAATATTTTATTTTTTGAAACCATTCATTAAATAAATCATTTATTTAGGACCTCTCAGTAATTTTGGCTCGAAAAAAAATCCCGCGTAGGTATAAAACGACTTCCATTGGCTTTGCGGAAACCCTAAAGTGCTGTTCCCTTGGTAGCCGTCACTCCTGTGCGAACGAGGTGCTGGCAGCAGAGGCGGCAACCTATTGTCATAGTCGCTGCGCAGTTTCATCTCTTGCCTGCAAGTCTTGCTCGGTATCGTTGTCTGGGACTTCTTCCGCTATAACAGCCGATCGCGGGATTATCTTTTTTCTTCGGCAACTGCATTTTCTTGTAAGATCAACCGATTAAATTTTGCATCGCATGAATTCCGACGGTTTTACGAAGGTGACCGTGTTTATGTCGCTTGTTCCTTCGACTCAGTGGAGCCTCAGATAAAGACCATGGGAAGGGAACTGGCAAGCGACATGGTGGAGCTCCATGAGATGGAGAATGATGATTTCAGTGATTTGGAGTTAATTTACCATGTCAGGGATGCCCTTATTTCAGTCCAATTGGTATGGTTTGTAAGAGCTAAAATTCCCGTCTACTGTAAATACCGAGTCCTTGATCAATTTGTCTACGTAATCAATTTGGATGACCCAAGAAAAAAAGCTTCTGGTTTATTTATTTTCGCTTGATAAACAAATCTATTATTGATATTGATTGCTTCGTTATGTTTTAAATAATTATGTCTAGTTAATAGAAACAGTTGGCTTCTGTTCGCTCAGGGTAACAGGGAGAATTATGATGAGCTTGTTGGACATTTGCACCCTAAGCAGCGACCTACTGCCGATCAGGTTGCTCTGCTTGTGGTAGGTTCTGACCTGTGGCTCATGTCATAATGGTTTTCTCTTATTTTAATGGGTTTCTTTGCGGGCCCTTGTGACCAACCTATTTGTATGTTTTTAGACAACTTTAAAAGCACTCTCTGGAGCCGTATCCTATATAGATATTGTTCACCACGAGGCTCTTATTTTTGCTGTAAGCATTTATCGATCTCATTTGTTTCCTTGGCTCTTGATAGGCCGTGATTGTATTTGAACTTTTTCCTCCATAAATGCACAATTTGGTTTTATGACTTGTAATAATGAAACGGTTTATCCAGGTATCTAGGCTGAGCATGTGGAACTATGGAACTGATGTAATGGACGCATTACTCGAACTGATCACATCCCTGGTAAATGATTCAATGCATCCACCGTATAATTTCTTCTGTAGAGGCATTTTTGCAAACCTTTTTCTAAAATTTCCCATATCTTCATTATTGCAGGCTGCCTCAAATGGAAAATATGTTGACTTGTGTTTAGATATGCTAGTGAGGAATTTTGTGCCACCTTTCTACTTCATAGAAATGCTGAAACAGCCGTGCGGTATTACTAGAAAATATGAAGTTTTGTCTCGCGTGCATGCAGCATTGAAAGATATAGCTGATTTGGTGCCTCTGGCCCCAATGCGACTATCTCCAATAGTTGTTCAGAGAATGCCAAATGTTTTCAGTAAGGAACATGTGAGTCTAATGTAGACTTTGATTTCTCAAATCATGACAGCATAACAGATTGGAAAACACTCTTGTATCGTAACTTGTAAAATAATTGTGAGCTTCAAGCAAAAAGTAATATTTAATATAACACATGACGTATGCATATCCTTGTAATGTTCAATTTATCATTTGATACACATCTTCATTGACTTGGTGGCTTCGTTGCAACCTTAACTATTTTTTAGAACTTCCAACCAAGGTTATCAAATCGAGATACAAATCATGTATCGGAAAACCCATTTTTAGAATCGTGAATCGAAACGTATCGTGAATCGTAAGATTTATGATCATTTGTTAAAGATGACATAAATATAATTTTTCACATAAGAGACATCAAATAAAAATTATTTCATAAATTCATAAAAATTATGAGTCATTGTGCCCCCACCATCAAAATAATAACCACAAGAGAACCACTAACAGCATAGAAATGTAAAACAGGGTGGAGAGAAACAAACTTTAAAAAAAATAGAGTTATGAAATTTACTGCATGCACTATATGAGTGAAACTTTGAAAGGAATAGAATAATTGACCTGATCGTATAGAAACGAGGTGGAAGCAAAGCAAAAAATCAACTCACACACAATAGGAACCTTGAAGTTTCGATGGGCACTAGCTAGATATAGATTGCACTGTAGTAGGAAGGGTTTTTTACGGCAAAAATATCAATTTCTTTCATGAAGAAGCAGAAATAAAAGGCTACTATATATTGTGGCAATTTCCCTCCCACATCAAGGAAGGAAGAGGCTTGCTTCATCTTGCATCACCAAAATAGCAGTCGTCACGCGATTCTTGAGTGAAAGATTCCAATTGTGGAAAGATTCACTATGGAAGTCGAATCTTTCCATTCAATATCTGTATTGAATCGTGAGATTTGAATCGTGAATCGTGAGATACAATGTGTGATTCGTGAGGGAAAGATTCACTATGGAAGTCGAATCTTTTCTTTCAATATCTGAATCGAATCGTGAGATTCGAATCGTAAATCGTAAGATTCTAACTACCATGCTTCCAACAAACAAGTTCGAACAATTGATTCTAGACGTGCATTACACATCAAATATAGTTTTAGTTTCAACATTGTTTGTTGTATTGATATTTCTTTCATTATTTTTCAGTATCACATTCATGCTTGTATCTTTTTTATACTTCATAGAACTGTTTGGCATGGAAGTAAATGTTAGAGTTATGACTGTTCCAAGCAAATGAGTTATGTGTTGTTTGTAGGAGATTGTCATATATGTGGAGAATATGTTAAGGCTGGAGAGTGGTGCAATTGGTGAGATTGTTGGTGTAACAATGCTTCCTGCGCTGGTGGATAGGATGATAGAGCTAGATGTAAGTTGGTGGTGCCTTCACTGACCTGTTTTGTCATAGAAAAGTGGAGTAATTTGTTCACTGCCTTCTCAAATATATCTAATCTTGTTTAGGTGGAGATTGGATGGGACGGTAGTTTACAAGATGAAGCTAAAGACATATTTGATATGGAGTTGGAAGATGTTGCTGACCCTGTAGATGACCCCGGGAATGATGATTTGGTAAGATTCACTAAATTTGATGCTATGTAGCTCATTTATGGTACAGTGTATGGTTAAAAATTTGATGTTGCATTGATCAAAGCTAAGCTGGGCTTGAATCTGTTTCAGCTCAATACAGAAAAATCCATCATCATAATTAAACTTTGTTTTTTGGGAGGGAAATTTCTCGCTTCCGTGCTTATCTCAACTTGTGTAAAATCTCCTTGTTAAATCTTGTATGTTGCAAAATAAAGTAACCTCATTCCAAGATGTCAAAGGTGAATGAGGAACACAAGACACAAGTCCTTATTGGTGAGAGATGTTAAAAAGGTGTATACCCGAATGAAGCAAGGCTGTAAAATAAGAAATTGTAAAAATGTAAGATTATCTTGTTTGATTTACATGAAATATCATTAAGGGTGCTGGATGGGAGTTTGGTGATGTAAGGCCGAGGATTTAGCCTAAAATAAGCTTTTCTTTCTCCCAAAATAGATTCAAGTATGGTCCGGAGTGGAAAATGGGACCAAACGAAGTGACAGACTCCGTTTTGCTATTACTTGCATATTCTAATGCAGATCGTAATCTACAATTGGAAGCATGTGTGATGCCACTTCTACATGGAACACTATTCTCCACTAGTTACAAAACATCAACTGTATCCTCACTTGCATCTCTCAAACAATTTATTTTCACAAGGGAAGTCACACAAACTTCAATGTGTGTATTTGGGAATCCGTTGGGAGAATGGTTTTGTTTCACACAAGTCAAGGTAAGTATGTGAGAGGAGTTTTGTCTTAACTTCCACAAATGTGATTGCCAAATGTGCGCAATGTTGGGTGCTATTGGTGGATTAGATATTCAACTATTAGGTTGAGAGCTGGATCAATGCAAATGCCAAGGCTTGCAACAAGTGCTTGCCAAAGAAGCCAACAGTGGACAAGGCAAGAATGATTTTGAATATAGTCATGATATTTGATAAACCATCATACCCTTAACATTTATTTATAAATGCTGTTGGCTCTGTGCTATGACAAAAATAAAGCTTGCTTGTGGATTTGATTTGCTATGGATCACTACTAGTGGCTTGTCATACTTATGCCCTATCATTTCTTTTGTTACTCAACAGTCGTCTTTTTTTAGTTAGTCGATTTGAGTTTAGTTGGAGGCAGTACTAGTTGAATTTAGATTGGTCAATTCACATGCAGTACAAGGTTGCAGAAGTGAGGATATGTATTATGCAGCACAAGGTTGTAGAAGCGAGCATGCGTTATGTTTATCAAAACATATGAAAAGCCTTATTTAGGTGCATGCTGTTTCAGGCTACAATGCGTGAGTAGTCCTTAAATATGGTATAGTTGAGGTTGAGTGACTTTATCAAGTGTCAAAGCTACATATATTTGAACAGAATATGAGGAGTTGGAAAAAAAAGGAGTGCTGGAAAATATTTGAATGATAGCTGCTTCAAGGCACAACATTGGGCTTTATGGATGACAGTTGACTGCTGACCAGTCGACTTTTTTTTCTCTTTATTTTTGTTGAAATAGTTTGGTAGCTTTTCAAGCAAACATTGGAGATGCATAAATTTTTCTCCAAACCTCAAAACTTATGAATCAGGATAGGACTCTTTGGAAAGCCTGAGATGTCTACTTGTGAATGCAAAACGTTCAATTCAAACTAAGATTTTTGCCGTCATAACCCAATGTAACTATTAAATAACAGACACAGTCCAACAGTTTTTGATATACGAAAGAACCTTTTAAATGACCATTCCACCCGTTAAAACTCTCTGGTTCAAAATTTGACCTGTGGGGTTTTCAACTTTCCTTGACACTTTAACCATCCAATTGTTCAAATTTCGTCAAACTAATCCAAATTCGATCTATCCAATTCTTTCAAGTCCAAAAATACATTTTGGGATGTGTTAAAGAAAAGACTCAATCCAAATGATGATGGTTCAATCCTTGTTATTTTGATATTGCCCGTTTGAGAACGCGGTAGAAAAGTATTTTTACGCAAGCCGAGGTAAATATGTGAAGGAGATTATCTCGTTTTGCGGAAAACACTGTTGAACGTGCGTTTGGCTTTTCTTAACGCTTTGCCAAACAAGCCAATTAATACAACATTCATAAGCAGCCTCTTAAACATGTGGGATGCTACTTGTCTTCGTTTCAAGAAGTCTTTGATTTCCTTCTGCCTTGCCAATTGGTTGAACAATGATATGTATTTTGTTGGAGTGAAGTAAACATCTGTTCCATACTTTGGTCTTACTCATGTCCTGACTTGGAGGATGCATTAATTATGTATACATGTCATTTCATGGTCATTGGATTTTGCTTTCCAGCTTTCAAAGGGATCATTGCGTCGGAAATGTTTACAAGGGAACTTAGTGGCTGAAAAGTTAGATAGTCTGATGGTAATGACTTTTGAGCATCTTGAATCCTGTCAAAGCAGTGGTCGTTTGTCTCAGGTATTCCCCATAGGTATTCGTTTTCTTCCCTGTTTTAACTAATTGAATCATACCTATGTTGTGTAATTGATTGATTGTTATTCGTTGGCCAAATTGTGTGTAGGTTTTCAATGTTCTTTTGATGTCATTTCAGAAAACTGTATTAAATGCATATAAATCAAAATTTACCCAGGTACGATGGGCATTTTTATTTCTTAATGTCCTCTTTTTTCAATTTGCTTGAGCTGTGCTATTTTATGTCAAAATTTTGTTTGTACCTACTGAGTATTGTGTTGATATTAATTCTGCAGTTTGTGATGTTCTATGCTTGTGCTCTGGATCCTGGAGAATGCGGAGTGAAATTTGCTATGGTGCTTGCAGAGTTGTTTATTGGTGAAGTTAATCCCCCTATAACTAGGTAGCGTATATCTTTTCTTGTGTTAAAGTTTAACGCTCAGATCCACCTGTCCTTCACACAATCATGTGAGGAATTAAGGATGCCTAATGGGGCTCATGTACGGCCTTCTGCTGGGCCTTTCTCTATGAAA
>JANTPZ010019860.1:0-14843 GCA_025593235.1 Vachellia pachyceras | reverse complement strand
TCCATTTTTTTCAACATTTCTCTTGAAGAAAATTTTATGAAATAAATTTACACCTTAACATTTCTTTCATTCATATTTACTTGAACACCACCTGATTTCAATTTTGTATATAAAGGGAAAAGAAAGGACACTTCAAGTAGAAATAGAGATTAATGCAATGTAAGTAACTAAGATGATGATTCGTGAACGTGAAAACAACTACTTATGATTAATTTCTTTTCTTTCCTTTTATTATTATTATTCACCCATTTGCCTCTCGTGAAGAGTTTATTGTTCTTAATTACCATTGCACTTCAAAGGAACATCAAAAGTGACTTATTAACAATCACCTGTGAAATGTTCAAATATGTTGAGAAATTTATGTTGTTTATGTGGTTAAAAAAAGAAAAAAAAATTTGTGCTGAGATTAATTAAAAGATAAAAAAGGGTTTTCACTTTGATATATACACATATATTGTTTAGCAAGTTATTAAATTTAAATTCATCTATTTAACTACTCACTCTACATGTGAATACAGAAAATCTCTTTTTGAATGTTTTGAAACATGGAATTCCTGTGCATAAGGAGAATCAAATTTCATGATATCTATAATTTATGATTTAGTATCTATATCAAATTAAGTTTTTGAGACACCCACAAACACATTTATATACTTTTTTATAATATGAATGTACTCTTTGCAAGATTTAGTCATATATATGCATATATATATATATATATATTAAAAAAGGGCATGATAAAGAAATTGATGGAAACACAAAAGGGATTTTCAATTTTTCACATACATGCATCCATGCAAATATAGCCATTGAGTTCATATCTACCAACCTGGATTTTATTTTTTTCAATCAATATTTTATTCATTAACTTCATTTTGATTAAAACAAACATATCCTAAGTTTAACAATGTCCCCTAAACACTTGCTACTGTTCCTTTTTGGAGCGCAGCTTTGCAGATCATTTTGAACACAACGAAGAATATCAAATCCATTGGGTCCATGACCCATCAATAGGAGTTTGATCTAGTATAAAGGATAAGGGCTTCTTTGCCAGCACTTCCTCAAACCTAGATTTTGTTCAAGCATAAAATTTTTTCGAAAATCTATTTTGGTTACAAAACATCGGTTTGAAATCTAGATTTTGAAACATAGTTTTCCCTTTTTTCCTATTTTTCCTCTTTCCTACTTTTTTCCTTCTTTCTCTTTCCTCTTTCCTACTTTTTCTTTTTTCTCTTTTCTAGTTTTCATTCTTTCACTTTTCTCTTTCCTGCTCACTGTTTTGCTTTGGAATCCGTAAAAGCTAATGACTTCTCAAACATAAATCACTTTTCAAAACTTAGGTTTTGCCTCGGAATCTGTAAAAGTTATTTTCCAAAATATATTCTCCAAAATCTAGATTTTGCCTCGAAATTTATAAAATCTATTTTCAAAATAGCTTTTAAATAAACCCTAAATCTCTCGTAACGTAGTAAACTAATCTTTGAATCATTAGAGGTGATAACATTCAACAATTATATGATAATACTTCTAATATGATTATTTATAGCAGAAGAATATATGTGTTTAACAAGAAAATTTCTAATCAATTTTTTTTATGACCCACCAATTCCTGATCCAACCTTTTATATAGAGCCTGTAATGCGGGTTGGGCCTATCAGCTCACCAAATTTGGTGGGCTGCAGGCTGGCAAAAGGCAGCATGACACCTTCAACCCGCGGGTTAGGTGTGCTAGGCCCGCAGGTTGGTGGGCTAGCCCACCTAACCCGTTTTTTTAATTTTTTTAAAAAATATGTTTTATATATTTTTTTACATTTTTCATCCCAATATTTTTATACAAAGAAAAGGTAATATTAAATTCTATTTTTAGAAAATTTTGAATATTTATTCATAGAATTTGAAAGATAATAGTATAAATATGCAATCTTATAAGAAAAACTAGGTAAAAAAAGAAAAATTTATTTTTTAATTTTTTTAAAAAATAAAAAGTTTGGGCTGGTCCGCATTCGCGGTACTACTTTTATATTCCAAGACTTACAACCCTCCGGCTGACAACTCACTTGTTTTAAAGCCTCCAATTAATAAGCCACATGCTCACAACCCTTCAGTGAAATTAACCCATCAAATTTGCAAGCTAGCAAATGAAAACCCACTTGATCACAAGCCATTCGTTAAGCCACTGTTGTATAAGCCCTTAGTTAAGAAACCACACTTTCACATGCCACAAGGTAAAATTCCACCTAAATACAAGTCTTCTTGTTTAAAAACCACGAAATTAACTACTGAATTTATTTCTAATTTTTATCAATTTTCTTCTAAATAACTCTTATTGATACTCTCAACAATAATCAAAGAAGACGGGAGGAAATGAAGAAAGATGATCAGGATATTTTTAAAAACATATTATATTTGGCTCATTTGGGACACGGTAGAGAAGTACTTTTACGTAGGCCGAGGTAAATAAGTGGGGGAAATTATCTCGTTTTGCGGAAAAACACTGTTGAACGTGCTTTTGGAGAGTAAATAAGCTTTTTCAAACAAGCAAATTAACTAAATTAACTAATACTCTTAATTTAATTATACAAGGTAAATAAATTTTACATTTATGGTTGGAGGGAGCATAAGCTATATATCTGTCTATAATCCACTGAGCCATCAACCCCTATTTTATGTTACTAGCCTCCTTCATCAAACACAGACATCTTATGATTTTAAGAATATTTTGGTATAATAAAAATAAGAGAGTACAGTGTCAATATGAAATTTGTCGTCAAGTGATATATTCTTTAATATTTTCCCAATTCTATTATATGTTGGCTTTTTGTTTAGTATGTATGGTTATATGGCTCCAGATATGTTCCATTCTGTATGTGACATTGATTATGTAAAATAAAATTGTTTATCTTTGGGCTACTGCCCTGTCTTTATCAGTATTTATAATATATAACATAAATATATTTAATTTATGTTGTAATTAATATTTAGGCGTACATCCATCACGAACGGAAGGATACTGGAATTCTGAAAATAGCATCTATGACCAAAATATCAGCTTAAAGATATATATGAAGCATAGTAATTAACATTTTCTAAGAAGTCCAAATTTTTTACTATTTCACCCTGCCTTTTGCAGCTGTTTTTGGATCATTGTCAAGAAATTAATTCCTTTAAACAAAGTAATTTCATATGCATTACAAAATATCATTAAAAAAGAGTGCTTTTAATTCATTAAAACTGTAGGAGAGAAAAGTAGTTGGTTCCTAATAATGGGCCCGAATAATACTGGATAAACTATTAAATTATCTAAGCTAATTTTAAGAGTTTGTTTAGGTGTGATTTTGAAAATAACTTTTACAGATTCTGAGGTAAAACCTAGGTTTTAGAGAATAGATTTTGAAAAATAGCTTTTAATCTTATGCAAAATCTAGGTTTTGAAAAGTGATTTATATTTGGGAAGTTATTAGCTTTTACGGATTCCGAGGTAAAAAAGTAGGTAGAAAAGAAGAAAGAGAAAGAAAGAAAAAGTGGAAAGAGGAAAAAGTAGAAAAGAGAAAACCTATGTTTCAAAACTTAAATTTCAAACTAAGAATTTGTAACCAAAATAGATGTTGGGAAAAAAAATTTTACTTGGATAAAAGCTCAGTTTGAGGTAAAACCTTTAAAATCAAACTTATGTTCTAGAATTGGTTTCCAAATAAGCCCTAAATCTAGTTTCCACGCTTGTTTCGCCAATATGTTATATTATAATATTTGGTACTTTTACTACGGATGAACCTAGATCAGATATTTTGAAGGGGTATAAAGAGAATTATGTGAAAATATTTTATGTGTATGGGATCTATGTGTCTTTATATATAAGGTAAAAAAATTACATATTGACCCTAGATATACAGCCGAGATAATTATTTAAATGTAGCAAGATGCTCTTGTTATTTGTTACCACTCCTACAAATCAGGCTAGTCGATTCTTCATATACATGATAATAGAGTATGGAAAAAGTGTTGTATATTCATAAATACAACTATATATGATTAACTTCTTTTTGTATTATATCCACCTCGTGTCATTTTATCATTATCTACTCATTATTGGGTTATCGTGAAGAGTTTATTGTTCTTAATTACCAATGCATTTCAATGGAATATCATCATAAAGTGACTATACAATTAATACTTTGCTGCCACTTGTTTCATGTAGCATTTTGCATGGAATTTATTATATACATAAATTTCCTTTTGAAAGCTCAAATAAATGTAAAAAAAAAGAGTATTTGCCTCAATTTTTCAAAATTTTTATTTCTTTGAATATCTTTTACGTTCAACATGAATGCTACCTTTGGGAATAAAAAAATACAATATAATAAAACATAGGATTAACAATGATACCGGCAAAAACTGTAGATTGAGATAATAAGTGGTCTCATTCCTATGATAAGTGGTGAATGAATTTGGAAGGAGATTTTCTTTTTTGTCGTATTTTACGGATAAAAATTAGAAGTTGTGAAATATAATGCTGAATCAAACTTTATTTTTCAAATAAATTATCCCAAGACTTTGCTCCTCACTTCTCTTAATTACTTCAACACTGCTTCCTAGTTAGATGAACAATTATTGCCTTATATATTCACTAATTTCATTTTATTTTTAAATAATTCAATTATTTATCATTTGAAGATGTTTCTCTCTTATTATTTAAAAAAATAGTGGCTTTCAAACAATAAATTATATGTGGATACAAAATTTTTAAACGAACAGCCAAATCAATATATAAATATTTTTAAAAGCTCTTCAAAAGTATTTTTTATTTTATTTATAAACATACATGCAACCCGTAGGTCAAGAGTTCAACAGTTGGCATATAGAATACTAAAGTGTTTTAATATTATTCGTAAAGTAATGGTTATCATGTAACCATGGTAATTAAACATGGACAAACCCGGCTAGGTAAACTTGGAACTCAATGACAAGGCCACAAATCTAGTCTGTATGAAGCCCCTAACTCAGTATTGATGACTTGGAAACCTGGCATGAACCTGGGTAATCCGGATTCAACTCGGACGACTTGGCTAGTTAAGCGAGTCGCTTGAGTTAACTTTTCAAAAATGTTATAGGGAAGAAATGACAATGTTTCATCCTTTTTTTCAAATTTTTTAAATTCAAATACTGATTTTCAATTTTTAAATTTTTAAAACACCCCCTCCCCTGTGTGACACATTTCACTATCATCAGACATTTCTCCTCCCATTCTTTCCAATGACTTTGGTATGAGCCTCTCCCTTCTTCTCATTTGCCTTATCGTGACGCCATTTTCCCCCTAGAATTTTGCTGCTAAAGTATAAGCTTGAAGCTTTAGTGCCATACCGTTTGTGATGCTACCATCGTGTGGTTTAGCCTCTTATGGGTCGTGAAATATCCTCTTACAAAATCCCAAAAATAAATCATCAATTATAATATTTCAAAAGAAAATTTCATGTAATAACATATCAACCTAGAGATGACCGAATACCATTCAATAGCAAAATGTAACATCCACAATTAGAAATTTCCCACATAGGGAATAGTGGCTATCATAGTACCCTCAATAGGCGATACAACATCATCAAAATGAATGAATTAAATTAAAGTGTATGCACATCGTACATAAATGGCAATATATACTTCTCCCACATTAATGTCTCCACAAAAAATATGAGGCCCTACAAAAGCTTGAAAAAAAACACTATGACTCCAGCTCTTTTCCTTCCCGTCTATTTGTATCGAGATCCTCCCCTAAAAAATATTGAAACCACGAGATGAGACATAAAATCCCAATAAATAAAAAATAATTTATCAAGATATTTAGGCCAAGTTATAAGAGGTAAAGCATAGATGGATTTATTAAAAGTATTAGATATACAGTCATTAACCAACCAAGTGATTAATCAACAAATAGATAGCAAACATAATAATATGTTCCAAATAGAGAGGTTGGTAGAAGAGCAAAGATCCATTTAAAAATAGTAATAACCAAGTGTATACCAACACAATGATATACAATTCCCTCCACCAAACTTCTCATTATATCACCTAACATGGACTCTAACATGTGATGATAGGAGACATAGCTAGAGTCAATAATCATTATAAGGTTAATGAGCCCCCTTCCTATTCACCCACAAATAGATCCAAGAATAGAAGGTGTTATCCTATCTGTGATGGCACACAACTAGATTCAAGACTTACGAGAATTGACCATTCTCAAAGTCATCCTCAAAACACAGTTAATCTACACAACAATAACCACATATCAATAAAATAGCAAACAGTACCATCTCACAATAAATATATGTAAATTACATAAATAACCCTCATGTCCTCCTATAAGTCCTTACATTCACAAATAACCCTCTTATCACCACCATATTTTTTTCTCTTAAAATTCCATTCTCCAACAATCCTTGAAACTTTCTTTTTAAATCCTTAAAGTCTCCAAAATCATAAAATCATTAAATCATTAGTGAAGCCTCCATTTCTTTTTTTCTTTTTTTTTTTTGGTGAAGCCTCCATTTCTTTCTTCTAAATTCATATCTTAATTATTTGAATCCCTGAAATATGTCTTTTTTTCTCAATCTATCAAAAGCACCAATTTCCACGCTCAAATTTCCTCCAAAATACCCAACATCAATATTTCATTATAAACCTCAAATCTATTTCATTCAAAAAACAATATTAAATCCATTGACATCTCTAAATCCAAATAAATGGTTCAACATTTTGATTGGAGGCACCAAGTCTAAAATAGTAAGTGAAAAGTCTAAAATCAATAAAATCAGAATAAAATTATAATATATCCAATTCAAAAATCTAAACCGATTAAAATCATTTATAAACATTCCTCTATATCCCCATGACTTACATTATCAAAACTCAAAACTTCATCAAAACCCTAACTAAAAAATATCATCTATCTAGCACAATTATACCATTAGAAAGAGAAAAACGCTTAGAACAATTTTCATGAAGAAAGAGAGATGAAAAGGGGAAATTTTGGTTACCTAAATAGTCCCTCAAACTTTTCCTTAGCAGAGCTCCTTAGTGATCGCTGGCTGGAGAAGAAGGGGAGGAGAGACGCGGAGGTGTGGGGGTATTACATTACCCCCACGTGATTGGCACGATGAAACTTAAATCATTATCGCTAACAAATAGAGTTCATCACGGCAAAGTCCATAGTTCACAATGGTGAAGCTGCCCCGATACTGAGAAGAGTAGGCTAAAATTGATAGTTGGCTACGGCAAAACGAATGTTGGCCGCGGAAAAAGTGACCCAAGAGGAAGCCTTAAAAATGAATGCTAGTTGGCCATGATGAAATCAAGAGTTAGCTGCAATGAAGTTGTCCTAAAAGTTTATTGCTTGAAGAAATATCGCAAGGCGAAGCCAAGAGTTGGTTGCGATGAAAGTGTACCGGGAGAAATTATCACTTATTAACAACAGTTCACGGCGAAGTCCACAAACAGCAATAAAACAACATTCTCAAAGTGCAAGGTGGAACTCTTATAACAGATGATTATCTCTTAATCATAAATAAATCTTAAAGTACAATTCTAGATGTTACAAGTCGCGTGTTGGTATACCTTTGAGCTTCATCTTCTTCCTTTGAGGTTCGTCTTCTTCGGCTGAGCTTCGCCTTCTTCCTCTGTAATGGATTTCCATCATCGATGGGGTTTAACGCCTTATGGGACGCATGTTGCTTTGTCTATCTTCTTCCTCTATGCTCTATATTTTTGGTTTGGTTTCTGTATTCCTTGACTTCTATTTTAATTCTAGATTATAATTTCTTTGATTATGTAGTTCATTTTCAAAATCTTTGTGGTTGTCCTGAGACTCTATTTTTTGGTGTTATTTGATTGTTCATTATAGTTAGATTGTTGATCGTTGTGGGTTTTTCTGGTTTGTTCTTCGTAGTTGATTGAATTAAAAAGGGTGTTTCTTTCATGTTTGAATTGTTCAATTCTGAATGATGTGAATGTGAGATGAAATTTATTTTTTATTACTCACCAGTCTAACCCCATTCTGACACTGACCATTGACACACTTTCGTATCATGTTCAATTACTGGTCTAAATTTGATAACCTAGCATTCGACACCAAATCAAATAATGTAATAGTTTGGTGAAGCATTTTAAGGACTCAAATATGATCCATCTTCGTAAGGGAGAGATATTTTGGTTGACAAATCAAATATATCATAGAATTGGAAAGGGGTAAGGGCTTGGCACAAAATTTGCAAAACTATGTTTGAACAAAATTAGGTTTGCAACATGCAAATAAATGTTCATCTAGCTTGTATCGTAAGTTCAAATCATACTCCTAATGTGAATACCTTAATAATGAGTAATCTATAAGTACCTTATAACCACTATTTGAACTTGAAAGCGTGTCTTAATCATGATGAGCTCCCAAAACTCAATTCTCTTAAAAATTTTTGTTATAAAAATAACTATAGTTTGCAAGCCAAGTTTCTAAAGTTTGCAAGCCAACTAAATTGACGTAATATATCTTATTATTCCCAAGAAATCAGTTGGATAAACTAAATATTAGTTAGATAATGTAAATAAAATATACTTCTAAATAGATATATATTAAAAAAAGCAAAAGTTTTATGATGTGTATGGGTGTTATTTTATCTAAAATTAAAAATATTGGTAAAAAAACTATTTTAAAAATTATATTCAATAAGAAAATTTACATATAACAGAAACACTGATCCCATTTAACAAATTATGTTCCCACTGCTAGCGAGAGAGAATGAGGAGAAAAAATCAAAAGCACAAATCCAGCTAGTAGCATAAAGAAGAATGGATAGGACAAATCCGACAAGGGATAATGTTACGAGTCTCATAACAATGAACCTCATGAGAGAACTAAGGCTTACAAATTCAAAGAACTATTTTACTTAATAGGCTAACTGATGACCTCATAAAGGGCTATCTAAGGAGTGTTTAACCGTTAAGAGGTCAGAGTGAAATGACTTATAAGAGAAGTTAGATTCACAAGTTGAAGGTGCTCTCCTATCAGGCTAGTCTTTTAGGATAAGTTTTCTCTTTTTAAATTTGTATTCATAACAAATTACTATATTTTTAGCCAAAAAAAATGGGGAGCAATATAATTATTCCTAAAATTAACAAGGATTTTCAATAATGAATAGCTAGCCCTGAAAACAATTAAAAAACAGAGCAAAATAGCGCAACTGAGTCTATGGTGTTTATATTCAATGCATATTGCATAATAATGTTTTCTTAAATTAATACTCCTCCGATCATTTTTTTTATAAAGGATCCATTGGCGATTTTAAGCAGATTAATGAATTTAGTTAAGGAATAAAGTAAATGACATTTTGAAAGAGACAATTAGACAGACTGCGAGTGCAATCTCGCGCAGAGAGAGAGAGAGAGATGGAGTCTCAAAGAGGAATGGTTAGTGGCATATTACAATTTTGCTATAAATTATAGCCAATGCATCGTAATAATGAATACAAGGGGATGTAGGACAAAATAAACAATTTTATTGTATTTATCATAAATGACGTCATAAGTGGGAAAATGGAACATGTTTACAGCCATATAGCCATACTTGTTAAACAACAAGGCCAACGCACAGCAGAGTTTACCACAAATATATGAAATTTGAGACTAATTGTTGAGAGATCATGTACTCTCTTATTTTCATGTAGCAAATTGTACGTACTTTAATCCCAGAATTCTCTAGTTGTGTTTGAGAAAGGAGGCTAATGACGAAATGGTGGAAGCTGATAGCTAGTTTCGCGGTTTAATTTCTCCACCCATCTTATGAACTGATGATAGCGACTCTAAATCTGGATCTGTAGGTGGGTCCACATAGTCCTCAAACAATGACTTCTCAACTGACGGCTTATAAACTAGCGGTTTCTTAACCGAACGATTGTAAATCAGTGGTTTCTCAACTGAAGACCGGTAAAATAGTGGCCTATAAACCATGGGATTACCATGTCGCTTGTAGGATACTGTTTTCTTAACTAGAGGTTTGTAAACAACTGGTTTTTTAACTAGTTGATTAGAAATTAGTGGTTCTTCAAAATGTGGTGGCTCAGGATCAGCAACTGGGTCTTCAAAATGTGGTGGCTCAGGATCAGCAACTGGGTCTTCAAAATGTGGTGGATCGACAGTGAGTTGCAGAGTCTCAGCCATTAACTTTTCAACTGAAGACTTGTAGGTGGGAGGCTGATCATAATCTGCAAAGCTAGAAGTGGTAAGAAACACCACTCCAAAGAGAAACACTAGCAAGCGTTTAAAGGACGTAGTGATCAACTCAAGTAACCTGTGTTGATAGTGCAAATCACAAACTATGGTTCCAATGTAATTTATATTACAACCATGAGGACCTTTGGTGAGGAGATATTGCGCATTCAATATATTTTATTACCAAAATACATTTGATAAATAAGATAATCTTAAACACAAAGTCCAGGTTGGCAGGTCTGTAAACTCAATCGCTATATTCACATGTATGTATGTGGAAAATTGGAAATCCCTCTTATGTTTTCTTCAATTTCTTTAATAAACCTACACATTGTTTTTAAATTTATTTGTACTATTTTCAAGACTTAATCAATGAAGTAGATGCCCTTTTGAAATTTGGAAGGGACATAAATTTATTATATACAATATACATAGATGCCATTCTGAAATCTGAAAAGACATAAATTTTCTTCTTTGATTATCAGAAGGTTTTTTATGCAAATAAGAAAGGGGAAGAGAGAGGAGAGAGAAGATGGAAAAAAAGAAGGGGAGATTTAGTCTCAGGTCCCAAATAATCAAAATATTTAAGGAATGGTCCCATAGATGAAAATATTTAATGAGAGGTCCCATTGACAACATGAGGTGTTGTCAACACAGCGCATAATGTTGTCAATACAAGGACCTCATGTTGTCAATGAGACCTCTCATTAAATATTTTCATCTATAGGATCATTCCTTAAATATTTTACTTATTTGGGATCTGAGACTAAATTTCCCAAAAAGTAGGGGAGAGCAACGGGCGGGTTGGGCAGCCCGTGCCCCAACCCGTTACCCGCCCGTTAAATGTTTCACGGGTACGGGCTAGCCCGTACCCGTAGGTCAACCCATTTAACCTCCTTTAAACGAGCTACGTATAAATGGGTGGGTTTTGGATGGTAACGAGCAGCCCATTTAACAAGAAGCACATATACCTGATGCTTAAATCCTACACACAAAACTGCAAACATAGAACCATTTACTAGATGAATCCATCAATTATTTCTGATCATTACAGCCAATGTTATATCATCGTTTGATGCAACTTTGCTACAAACCACCTTCAGGTATATGTGCTATCTATATGTGCTATTGTGCTTGGGCTGTGACAGTTATAAAATATGGTACAAAAACTGTGACAGTTATTGGTAACACAAACTTACTTGTGCTCTGATTCATCTTGTATGAACACGTGAAGTGCTTCAACTGCTAGAGAAAATGACATAAACAAGGGAAACAGCTGTCTACACACTTGAAGAACTTTTAACATCAACTTCAACTGCTAGAGAAAATGACATAAACAAGAGAAACAAGCACTATCATCTGTAGACACCAGGAAGCAACATCTATATGCCTCCATAATGGCCCCTGGAAAATGCAGGGGATGAATTACTAGTATCTTCAAATGACATTGCTTATGTTGCCAACTTATGGAGCAATTGAGACAATTTCAATACTACACAAGGAACATCTCATGGTATGTATTTGCACAATCAGAAAGAAATAATAACTTCCATACAACTAGAAAAAAGATGTACGGACCATAAAATTAGAAGCGTATGAAACAACAGTCGCAAAGAATCAATGATAAATCAACATTTTTAAGATACCACTTGATTTCAAATTTCTGTAGTCAACTAATATCTGCCAACTGTCTACAAAAATAAAAAATGAAGAATGGTGCCAGAAAGATATTCATCAAGTATGTCCATTGCAACAGCCAAAAGGCTAAAAGAACAAGTATACAAATAAGAGATATTCATTTCTTCTCGAAGTTTATCATTTACATTCACAACATGATCAAACTATATCATCAAGTAGCTTAAAATTTAAGTGAACTGTCTGTCTCATCTAGCTTCTTACAGTTGAAAAATGCTGAGAAGAACCTCCTATAATGACCTATGACTTCAGTCTTTACAATTGTATTGTTGATTTGAAAAACGAAAAAAAATTCCCAAATCATTTGACAGGTATACTGTTTTCAGAAGAAATCAAGTTTCTTATCTCCATTAAATGTTCATCATTTGATATGTGGAGATAAAGACGAAGATTTGTAATTAAAGCTTCTAGTTCCCAACTTAAGGGTCCTAAAGCATGCAATGCCTCAATTGTATAACGATAGGCATGCAACTCTAACCTATGGATTTCTGCTGCCATTTCTTCGTCTGATAAATGGGAATGATTCCCTTCCTCATATCTAGGATGGCACTCAGAGTCAGCATCAGAAGATGCAAGACCTGCATATATAGGATAATGCACTTTATTCAAATTGCAGTCATTGATGCTACAACTACAAACAGAGCTTGAGACCTTCACGTGTCTCTATCGTTTAAAAATCCTTTGGACCTAATTGCAAAATTTAAATGGAACAAAACAGACCAGATTCCTATTCCTAATCTACAGAAATGTATTGCAGCAAGTGACAAAACAGACGAAGATCAGCACACTTGAAGTTGAAAAAAAAAAGGTGAAGTCGTGAAGATGAGCTCAGCTAGCAAAGACACAAACGAAGATTACCTGAGCTCGCAGCCTCGCAAACGAAGTCGAAAACGAAGGTGAAGATGACGCTGAGCACAGGCACTCGGTCTGAGATGAAAACGAAGGCAAAGATGAAGCTGAGCTTGCAATCGCAAAGACGCACACGCAGTCTGAGAACTCTCAGCTGGAGCTGGGAGCACGGGCACTTGGTCTCGGTAGCGGCGATCGAACGTCAATTAGGGCACAGGCAGTCAGGCACACATGGCACGGGATGGAGCTGGGAGCAGTAAGCTAAGCAAACATACAAACCTTGTGGGATTATGGGCAGGGGCAGACGCAATATGGGATTATGGGCTGGACATTTGCTGCAGCTGGGCTGTGGCTTTTGGGTTTGAAAAAAAAAATACATATACGGGCGGGCTACGGGTAGCCCATTGGCATGCCCGTAGCCCACCTATTATTTTTTAAATGGGCGGGTTTTTTCCCCGCCCGTGACGACCCACCATTGGGCGGGTCCAATCCGGGGATTTTCCTCCGAGTACGAGCGGGTTCCATGGGTAACGGGTTTTGTGCTCTCCCCTACCAAAAGGGAAAAAAAGAGGATAGAAAAGTGGGAGAACAGGGATTTTTATTCAATAATAATTTCAACTCTAGTCCACCTAAAAATGAAATCATCCTGATCCTAATAAAAATATTGAAGATAATTATAGGATAATTTAGACAGATGAAATAGCTATATGCATAATTATATTATATATAATTAATAATATAAGTGCATAGGCAAAACAATTTAGTTAAAAAAATTATACATATATACACTTCAAAGCATTGTCGTCACACCCGTGAGTTAACATTCTAAGTTTGACATTTTTACTTTTCTACTTATTTTTGAATCCATAATGATCTTCAGGTGTGCAGCCCAATCTCTTCCAGTGGATATGTGTAGGTGGGCTTTGGACCAGCTGCTCTTTTGGGCCTTCAGGTAGAGTTGGCTGAGGCAACATGTGAGGTAATGAGATGTTGGTTTGTGCATAAAGATTATATGGGATTAATTAGGTTAATTTCATGTAATTACAATTAGTCATGATTAATGCAATTAAATTCAATAAAAGTCCAATTATAGTACTAAAATCCCCTAAAATACTACAAATCCAATTGATAAAATCCAATTATTTCAGAAGCTGTGCAATGTGTTTTTATTCTCTCAATATCATATATATATATATATATATATAAAGTATAAATGTCACAAAGATGAATTGGTTAGCCCAAAGAAAAGAAAAGAAAGGAGAATAGAGGATAAATCCCTCATTAATAAATTAATTCGAGAATGAGATATGTCATTGCATCTTTGTAGAAACTTAATTACATATTGCAAAAGTTTAATTGCATATCAGAATATTAGTTGCATATATAAAAGTTCAATTGTACATAATGTGAAAACTTAGTTGCATTATTTGAAAAGTCTCATTTTTTAATTAATTTGCTTATAACGGACTTATTCTCAGTTCTCCCAAAAATAAATATTAATTTTCTTTGAGGGCCCATTTGGATCAAGGAATTGATGTGAATGGAAAGGAATTGAAGAGAAAGAATTTTTTTGGCATGGATGTTTGGTATGCATTAGAATGGAAAATGATTTAATAGGAAAACTTATGTTTAGTTAGGTTAAAATAGTGGTAAGATAAGTAAGAAAATATTTAAAATGACCATATTACCCCTTTTAACAAAATATAGAAAATATGTCAAAATATATATTTTAAGTACAAAATTAGGTGTTAGTTGTAACTCATATACATATATATATTAATGAAATTTAAATAACTTCATACATAACTATGAGTTACCCATAGCATTCATATAGTCAAAGCTATTGGAATGGTATATAATTTTATAATTTCAACCATATGCACATGATGGATACGTCATGATTTTTTTAAATTTGAATATTTTACTCTTAACCATTAGCTAATTATGACTTGCATCTAGTCAAAGGAGGGGGAGAATTTACTCTTAACTATTAGCTAACTATTACTTGCATTTAGTCAAAAGAGTAATAGAAGCGTCTTCCAGATTTT
>JANTPZ010019750.1:7488-18982 GCA_025593235.1 Vachellia pachyceras | reverse complement strand
ATTTAATCCAAGTTAAGATTGCAAAATTTGAATTTAACATTTTGAATATTGAATTTCGAAATTCAAGATTGGATCTTGAATATCTTTTGAAATTTGAATTTCAAGATTAGATCTAGAATATCCTTGAAATTTGAAATTTAATATTAGATCTTGAATATCTTTTGAAATTTGAATTTCAAGATTAGATCTAGAATATCTTTGAAATTCGAAATTTAATATTAGATCTTGAATATCTTTTGAAATTTGAATTTCAAGATTAGATCTAGAATATCTTTTGAAATTCGAAATTTAATATTAGATCTTGAATATCTTTTGAAATTTGAAATTTAATATTAGATCTTGAATATCTTTTGAAATTTGAATTTCAAGATTAGATCTAGAATATCTTTGAAATTCGAAATTTAATATTAGATCTTGAATATCTTTTGAAATTTGAATTTCAAGATTAGATCTAGAATATCCTTTTGAAATTAAAATTCGAATTTTTCAAGATTAATATAAGATTAATATTTTATTATGATGTACTGTATGAGCTTTATAAATATAAGTGCTTGTGGACACAAGGAAAAAAAATCCAATTTTCGAAATTGAGTCAATCCTTGAGCCAAGAAACCCTAGAGAGAGAGAGAGAGTGGAACCAAGAGGCGCTAGCACGCTGCTATTGTTGGAGACTGTTCGCGTGGATACCAGTAGAGGGGGCGATTGAAAGAATGTCGGCTCCTCATGATCGGAAGTAAGAACGTGGGACGTTGTGGATCCTGAAGAGATCCTGACGCAAAGCAAGAGACAATCTTGAAATGCAAAAGGTACGCCTTCATCTCCTCTATCTTTCGCCTTTGACAGATCCGTATTTGGGATTAGAAAATTTTAAATTCCGCTGCGTGTACACCCTAATCCTTACATCAACCTCAGCTTGCAAGAATAAAACTAAAGCATCAGCAAAAAAAACTATGGGTTAGTCTGGGATATTGCAGTTGTTGGAAATTATGCCCTAGGGGCAATCATTGTACTTCACGCATTATTTATTTAATGTATTTTCTCCATTTATTTGTCATAACTTTTGCATGTTTATTATGATACTTGCATCTATGGGCAAATTATGAATTTTGTCCTAAATGTCCCTGGTCAGTTATCTATGTGGGAACAAAGATAAAGTAAGACCAGTATGACTTTAATAAGGTATGGAGATATGAGTCAAAGTCATAGGAACTTGTAAGAGTACAAGGTCCTAGACCGACCCGCTATGAGAAAGCCGTATGGATTAAGTCATTAGCTTATCTCATATGTAATCACGTCACAATGCCCTTTGACCTGAGATCATCATGGATTCCCGCATGAAAGTCACTAAGCTTTGACCTAGTCAAAAGTCACATTTGACCGGGTGATGATAAAGGCTATAATCGGGCTTAAGGGTTTTCATGTGGAGGAATGTGAGTGATCAAGATGGGATTTGTCCCTCACATTAGTTGATAGATATTACTGGGCCCCTTGATGAGTGAGTCTGAGAAATATATGGCCATATTGTAACGAAAAGGGGTTTTTTCATTTCTTCGATCGGACTACTCAGGGATTGAGAAAGTAATGGTCGGGAATAGGAGGATGACATCATCCATGCCTCATCCTTGACCGAGATATCGTGTGACAAAAGGGACGTGATGTGGTTGCATAAAAGGTTACGTCGTGTTAACGATCCCTGTACGATTTGGGTAGTCATAATGTCTTGCTAGAGACTGCTTGCGACTTGTGGGCTTATGGTGAGATTAGCCCACTGCCAACTTTATATGGGCCTACAGGATCGCACGCAAGAACAACCCAACATAAGCTTTATTTCTAGGGTTTATTCAAATTTTAAATATATATGTATATATGTTGAAATTTGAAATTGTACAATATTATATAAATAATATTTGTGTGTGTTAGTTTAATTTATTTGATAAATTAAATAACTAGCATCAATTTAATTTATAAAGATAAATTAAATCTGTTGACTCATTATTTGGATTAACTAAATGGACATGATTTGATCAGATCAATTTAATCCAAATTAAGATTGCAAAATTTGAATTTCATCTGTTGAATTTCAAATTTCGAATTTCAAGATTAATCAAGATTAGATCTTGAATATCTTTTGAAATTCAAATTTCAAGATTAGATCTTGAATATCATTTCAAATTTTAATTTCAAGATTAATCAAGATTAGATCTTGATTATTTTTTGAATCTCAAATTTCAAGATTAGATCTTGAATATCATTTCAAATTCAAATTTCAAGAGACGCTTGCACGTTGCCATTGTTGGGGAACTGTTTGCGTGGATACCGGTAGAGGGAGGCGATCAAAGAAATGTCGGCTCCTTGTGATCGGAATCAAGAACACAAAGGTCGTGGAACCTGAAGAGATCCAAATGGAACAAATGCTTCGAATTCGAAATTCAAAAAGTACGCCTTCATCTCCTCGCTCTAAACACCTTTACAGATCCATATTTGTAATTAGAAAATTTTAAATTCTACTGCGTGTACGTTTTAATCCCATCAATTTTGACCTAAACCGAGCCTTAATTACTAATCAGTGAATTTTTCTCTATCTTTTGAAACTCTGTAATTTTTGTTGATATTTAGATCCAAAGTGCCCTTTGACTTTTCTTAATTTACAAAATGCCTTTGAATTTCAAAAATGACAATTTGATCCTAACAAACTTCAAATTTACACATGAGTCTATATTTCAAAATGTCACTTTGGTCTTTTACTTTTCAAAATAACATTTAGGTCCCTTAATTTTGTTAGATATGATTAGTTTTGATGCTGTCAAATATAATAGAGCAAAAAGTTTTCATAATCCATATTGATTTGACAAAGATTTTTATAATGCATATTAACTTACTACTATTTGGGCATTCTTTTTAATTAGATGATGATGTGGTTAAATGACTCAATTTAAGTGTTAAAATGTTTTCATTGAGTTACCATTTTTCTAAACTTTATTTGGATGTTCAAAACTATTTCTTGAAGATAAAAATCGAGCTTGATAAGTTTCTGGAGCTTCTTGGTTGAAAGAATTCTAAATATTTTGAAACTCGAGTTAGGAATTTTCAAAACTCAAGTTTTATAATTTGTTTTCAAAACTAGACTTTGAAACTAGAAGTTTGAAAAAGAAGTTTTCTGATCAGTTCAAAAACTCGAGTCTTAAAATTCCAAAACTGGAAGTTCAATAGAACTTGAAGTCAAAACTTGAAGTTTTAGGAAGAAGTTATGCAAAACTCGAGTTATGTTTTCTTAAAACTCGAGTTACACAACATGCAAGCATAGAACTTGCATTGGAAACTCGAGTTTGGGCTTCAAGTTATGCAAAACTTGAGTTATGGATTATCAAAACTCGAGTTTCAGCTCCTCTGTTATCTATCAGCTCAACATATATATATGGTATTTTGATCATATCTCCCAAACCACAAGTCTGATTGATATGAAACCAATTTCATATCAAAATAGACTCCAAATGTGGTTCATAGACACCAAAACCAGCATTAAAGAATTTCATATGAAGGAGATATAATTTTTGAAAGTTGGTGGTTGAATTGAACACTTTATCAGTGACTTTTGCTTATTATATCTGTCATAACTTTCTTTATATAACAGATTTGGAACTTATTCTTATTTCATGTAAAAGTGGACATACAGGGCTTTCCATTTATATATTATTCGTAAGTTTTGGAATTGAATTGAGAGAGTTATGGGTGTTTCAATTTGAGTCATGTGCTAAAAGCTGGACTGTGACCTGTGCAAGTTGAAGTCATGAAGTAAAATTCAAGTTCTGCATTTACAAAACTCAAGCTTCATGATCTGAATTGAATTTTCTCACAAAATTTTTAGTACAACTCAAGTCATAGCTTGGGAAAACTTGAGTTGTATTTCATAGTTCCTAGAACTCGAGTTCCATATTTCCAAAACTGGTTCTGAACTTCACCTCTGAAAATTGCTTTTACAAAACTTGAGTTCCAAGTTTTTTAGAACTCGAGTTCCATAAATAAGCCATTTTTTACACATTTTAAAACTTGGGTTATGTCTATGAAAACTAGAAGTTTTACTACTGAGCTTTCAAACTTAATGTTTCAGAACTCCAATCATGAAGTCTTGTAAACTCGAGTCCATATTTCTCTAACATGGCTTCTAACGCAGCTATGCACAGCAAGTACCAGAGCTTTCCTTTTTTGTGTTGGATTATTTTGAATGTTACCAGCTCTCATAAATTTTTCCCAGCTCTTTCATTAAACTCCCCAGATTGTCTAATAAGAGAATCCGGGCGTTAATGACTTATGCAACGCGACCATTAAACAACATTATGGCATACGGACAAACCAAGCTGCTGTGAGTAACGGGTAATAACTTCTCTCTAATGGCTATTCAAACTCAGAGCAATGGCTAGTGAATGCTATCCCACCTATAAATGAAGAAGCATTGAAGACAGAGAGAGATGACAAACGATCTGAATACGCTATTATTCTCTCCATTTACGCGTCTATCATTTTATTGATTAAAATTGTGTGAGCTTCAATATTTGACTATCTACTCTATCAAAAGATGTTATCTTATCAAACCTTGTTGTATTCTAGTGAGATATTCAAGGTTGGGACCTTGAATCTATTGGGTTAAGGTTGAGTCAGAAAACAGAGCACGAGAGACTCTGTTTTAGTGCGCGTTGTAAGGGGGAGTGAGCCTTCTGTTGTAAAGACCGATGTGCCTTGTTTGTTGTGGATAGTGGATTGAAAATCTCAGAGGCGCTCTAAGGACTGGGCGTAGCTCAGGAGGACCGAACCAGTATAAATCGCTCGTGTCAATTTTCTCTCTACTCCCTTTGGTGATTTTGTTTCACTTCTGCAATTGAGTTTTTAATTTTAAAAAAGTGACCAATTCACCCCCTCTTGGTCAAATCCTACGCTAACAAATTTTTCATCAGATCAGTAACCATTCGTTTAACTTTTATATCCAGTTATCGAAAACTTGGATATTACATTGAATGTAAAAAAAAGACTTGATCCTTGAAATGAAGAGCAGGCAACTTGTCAATAAGATGATAATCTAACACCGACCATGATATTGAGTAGAAAAATTTTTAGGTACAATCCAACAAGCAGAATATTGAAAATCCTTCACTAGGCTACAGATTAGTGACTATATTGCTTTCGTTCATTTTCATGTACGGAGCATGTATTTATTGGAAAAAGGAGATGATGTTGTCTCCTATTAATACCATTATTTTAATTTTTTATAAAAGTAATTATGTTTCTTTTGTGATTTATTTCTTTTCCTTCTTTGAATTTTTAAATATTTCTATGAATGTTTTGGTATTGGATTAAGCCTAACCAATGACCATTCCAAGCATTCATCAGGTCAATCACCCAAATGCTATGGATCGAGAGGGAATCTTAGTTACTAAATATCTTTATGGATTAAAAGTCATATGCATATTTCATCTCTTTTTTTTTGCTAAGTACATGTATTTTCTCGTTAAAGTCAAATTATATTTGAGGCAATACTATCCACTAAATGCATGCATATCTCCGAATAGGAATTCAAATCTTGATTGTTCATGCCGTAGGAGACTAGCACATTACGCTAAACACAACTTCCATCGGTAAATCATATATTTGGTCTTTAATAAATAAAGTGGCTAGATATTTCAAAAATGGTTTAAAATAAACTTTATTGATTGATTTAGGCACATCATATCCATTTCCTGGTAAGATTCAAGACCAAATCTGACTTCAATCAAAATCCTATATATGAAACATTGATCTTGTAAGAATGAAAATTGGTCTTCATCGTTGAATTTATCTTTATATTCTAGATTTAATCTTGAAATTCAGATTTCAAAAGATATTCTAGATCTAATCTTGATTAATCTTGAAATTCGAAATTTGAAATTCAACAGATGAAATTCAATTTTTACAATCTTAATTTGGATTAAATTGATCTGATCAAATCATATCCATTTAATTAATCCAAATAATGAGCCAACAGATTTAATTTATCTTTATAAATTAAATTGATGCTAGTTATTTAATTTATCAAATAAATTAAACTAACACACACAAATATTATTTATATATTATTGTGCAATTTCGAATTTCAACATATATACATATATATTTAAAATTTGAATAAACCCTAGAAATAAAGCTTATGTTGGGGCTGTTCTTGCGTGCGACCCTGTAGGCCATATAAAGTTGGTAGTGGGCTAATCTCACCATAAGCCCACAAGTCGCAAGCGGTCTCTAGCAAGACATTACGACTACCCAAATCATACGGGGATCGTTAACACGATACAAACTTTTATGCAAACACATCACGTCCCTTTTGTCACACGATATCTCGGTCAAGGATGAGGCATGGATGATGCCATCCTCCTATTCCTGAGTTGTTTGATTAGAGAAATGAAAATCCCTTTTCGTTACAGTATGACCATACATTTCTCAGACTCACTCATCAAGGGGCCCAGTAATATCTCTAAACTAATGTGAGGGACAAATCCCATCTTGATCACTCACATTCCTCCACATGAAAACCCTTAAGCCCGATTATAGCCTTTATCATCACCCGTTCAAAGGTGACTTTTGACTAGGTTAAAGCTTAGTGACTTTCATGCAGGAATCCATGATAATCTCAGGTCAAAGGGAATTGTGACGTGATTATATATGAGATAAGCTAATGACTTAATCCATGCAGCTTTCTCATAGCGGGCCAGTCCAGCACCTTGTACTCTTCTTACAAGTGCCTATGACTTTAACTCGTATCTCCATACCTTATCAAAGTCATAATGGTCTTACTTTATCTTTGTTCCCACATTGATAAACGACCAGTGACATTTAGGACAATATTCTTAATTTGCCCATGGATGCAATTATCATAATAAACATGCAAAAGTTATGATAATTAAATGGAGAAAATACATTAAAATAAATAATGTGTGAGGTACAATGATTGGCCCCTATGGCACAATTTCCAAAAAAATGACAAGAATAACCTTTACAGAAATTTAAATTTTATTTATTATTGGGATATTCAAGAAATAATTAATTAAAATATCCAAATGCCTCATATATGATTTCAAAATATTAAAAAAATAGCTTGGAAATGTAGCAATTGATAAAATTATTTTCAAGAGACAGTTCTCTACAACGGAAAGGAATATGACCTGAAAAACCCCAAAGTAGGGTTTTCTTCAAAAACTAACTAAAGACAATTATGGAAACAAAATGAGGAAACAAAAAAAAAATGGAGCTACTATAGGAATTTTGGAAAATTTTAATGATCCTAAACTGATCAAGTGATCAAGGGTTTGCTGAAAAGTATTTCTGGTGCCATAAAATAATCTTATGGAACTTAAAGTTTTTATAAAGAAAGTTGTGGGCCATGAGCTTACCACCTGTAATGGTCATATTTCAAGAGGAAAAGAGAGACAACATATCATAGACAGTGATAGAAAATATTAGTATAAAGTTACCTTATCAGTCCAGATGGGTCCCACATAAATTAAAGCATTTTACCATTTGATTTGATTAAACATATTATGAGACCATTTTCACTCCTCTTTTAGCACCTGAAAGTCGACACAAATGAGAGCAATAGGAAGATAGTGAGGCGTGACAAAAAGAAGGAGAAAAGCAAGTAAAATCACCCAAGAATCCAAGGTAAGAGGTGATTTATGCAAGAAATCTCTTCCACTTCATGATTCTAAGCCTTTCCCCTTAATCATAGGGATTTATTTTTTGAGATTCATAGAGTATTTTATTGATGTAAAAGTTAGGTTGTTTATAGAGAAAATGAAAACAAGAGGGATTTAGAAGAAATAAATGCCAGAAATAAACTTTATGCATGATTTGGAACTTATTGGTAGTCTGTTTAAATTGATTTGAGTTTGTATGAAAATTTTGATATAAAATCATGCAGGGAAAGGAATGATTTTATAATGTTTAATGATGGAAAATGAGTTAGGAACATGATTATATATATGTGAAGGTAGAAGTTGAAAAATCACATTTTCCCAAATTTTTGGAAACATTTCAGCCTGCAAGAGTTTTCCATGAAGGAGTGTGATTTTGATACTTCCATTGGATTTAGAGTGCAAAATTATGTAGGGTATAAGTGAGAAAATAATTTTGGAAACATTGAATCAATTTTGTCAAAATTAAGAGTTTTAAGGCCCTTAAGGTTCAAGAGGAGTTTTGGAAGGTTTTAGTGTATTTTAATGCATTGGTTATAACTTATTGTTGATGCCAAATACATTATAATATGTGTAGTAGTGTAATTGGCAAATGGGAGTCTCCAAAGAGCAAGAGGGAAGTCAATACAGTTAAAAGAAAACCTAATAAACCAAGGTAGCAAAACTACTATCTTTCTCATTAATATCGTTCATGATTGTTGTTAATGCATGTTACCGTGCTTGTTTGATATATATGTGCTCTTTTTGTTATTATGACATGTCATAATTATATGCATATTAAGTTTCAAGTAGTAATATTACATGTTCATACATTCATGACTAGCTTGTAGTTGTATGACAATCAAGTATATTAATGTTTTTTATAGTGATTTTGCTCTGAACTCTTCCAAAAACAACATTCTATAGGCCTAAGTTCAAGTGAGGACAAGAGCAAGATGGTGGATGCATAAGGGAGGTCATATGGTTCTAAGGATGCTATGGAACTTGTATTTCACATTATATGACTTATGGTGTGCTTTTGGAATATTTGTATTTTAAACCTTAACAACTTTTATTATGTGAAAAGTCACATGTAGATAGGTTGGAAAGGCGAAGTAACTATGTTGATTAGAAGCATGAATCTAAAGTGAAGAATTGAGAAAGTTAAAAAGTGACAAAAAGGTCAAACACCCTTATTAAAGCACCAAGTTGAGGTTACAGTGAAATATAGTAAATAGAACCCAATTAACATGAAATTTTCTAGAAAACTAATTCACATGGAAATTTTTAACATGAGCATAATTTTGTTTAATTTGGACTTATGCACAAAAAGTTATGGTGATCCAAATTTAGGAGAAAAATATGGAAAATTGAAAAATGACCAAATAATAGTGTTTATTCACGTAATAAACTGTATCGATTGGTCAATAAATTGGATAAACTGATATTTTTCCTTTATATGTAATTTAATAATTTTTATTTAGAGATTTGAACCATTCAATTGTGATTTTTCAAAAATTAATTATGAATTTTCAAAGTTGGTCAACAATTTTGAAATTTTACTAGTGAACAGTAACTTTTGATAAGTTTTAAAATTTCACTTGGTTAACTAATTCTAGAGTGTGGAAGACTAAAGTTGTCATTATTAGTCTCTAATATATATTAAAGGAAGCCAGCACTTGTCCTGAACATTTATTAGCTAAAAGCTATAGTTGTTAGTGTTAGTGCAAGATTTGACTTAAGGGGGTGAATTGGTCAAGTTATAAATTTAAGCTGAAAAAAACTGAATAAAAACAAATTCACCGTGAGAAGAAAAGAGAAGATGAGCACAAGAGATTTATACTGGTTTGGTCCTTTTGACCTGTGTCTAGTCCTCAGAGCACCTCTGAGCTTTTCAATCCACTAATCAACAATAAAGAAGGCCAACACTGCCTTTACAATGGAGAAACACACTCCCCCTTACAACTAGCAATAAAATAGAGTCTCACACTCTCTGTTTTCTAACAAACTCACAGCCATATGGATTCAAGGTCCGAACCTTGAATTTTTCATAGATTTATTGTAAATGATGCTCAATAAAACTCTCTCAAAGAGTATATAGCTAATACTGAAGCTTAGAAGAGAATATTGAAAGATTTACAGAGAATGTAATGAATGCCTTTGAATGCTCGTGAATACCTGTTCTTCTTATCTCTGTAATGAATTCTTGGTCCTTTTATAGATGAGAAGTAATGAAATGTCGTTAGATACATTTAAATGCCCGTTACTCTCATCAACCACTTCTTCGTCTTCGCCATTAATGACGCATTAAATGAGTTTCAGGAGCGTTGGTAACGACGACTGATTTATGCAATCTATCTGCAGGAAGTGTGATCATTTCTCTTTCGATGTTTTTGGGTTTCTGCATTTATGATGGCAGGTGAGATTCAAACGTTGTTAATCACAAATAAGGGAAGTCAGAGAGCAGGTAAAAAGCTATCAGAGAAAAATAGCCGTTGAGAAAACAATACTCGAGTTTTGTTTTACAATACTCAGTGATAACTATGGGAGAGCACGAAACCCGTAACCCACACAACCCACCCGGACCCCCGAGAAATTCGCTGGATTGGGCCCGCCCAATGGTGGCCCGTTACGGGCGGGGAAAAACCCGCCCATTTTAAAAATAACAGGCGGGCTACGGGTTTACCACCGGGCTGCTCGTAGCCCACCCGTATATGTATTTTTTTGGCAGACCACCCTTCGACACAACATATGCCCAAAATACTTGGTGGACGGTGGTGCTTAATTGCTGCCCAAAATCCATTTCCCATTTGTGCCTGAGCTTGAGTGGTGAGTGCCTATGCCATGCCCTATCCCTAATTGCTTTGCTCCTCTCCCAGCTAGAGCTCGAGCTCGGCAGCTTCCAGCAGCTGAGAGTTCTCTCAGTCAGTTAGTCTCAGACTTCGTTTGCGTGACGTGTTTACGATTGCGAGCTCATCTTCGTTGCAAACTCAGCTCAGCTTCTTTTAGCTGAGAGTTCCTGCCTTTGCTCACCTTCATTTGCGTGATTGCGTCTTTGTGGCTGGACTTCGTTTGCAAGGCTGCGAGCTCAGGTAATCTTCGTTTGCGTCTCTGGTCAGGTAATCAAGTGTGCTGAAATGATTTTGTTCTTTGTCAATCATCTGATATTACTTAAGAAAAGTCCTGAGTGACTTGCATTTGCCATTTGCGTGATTGCGTCTTGGTTGCTGAAATGATTTTGCTCACCTTCGTTTGCGTGATTGCGTCTTGGTGCTAATGCTTCTCCTCTCAAGTGACTTGCTATCATATTACTTAAGAAAAGTCTTGAGTTCAAGTCTCCAAGATATTTCAAGTCTATTTGGTTTAATATTTCTTGGTAAGGTTGAAGAGAAAATATCCCTTGGAAACAATTTCCTCAAATAGGCTGAAAACAGAAAAATGAACTGGTTGCTGAAAAATGAAGATATTTCGAGTCTTGGTTGCTGAAAAGATGTTTCTAGCAGTTTTGTAATTCACTGTAGAATGTAAAATGAACTTATGTTTTAATTCCATTTGCATTATTGGTTGTCCAACTTCAGAATTCTTTGCACATACCTCCTTCCTAAAATGGCATGCCTAAGTAGATCAAGTAAGCCTACAGTGGTGCTATCGGCTCAAAATAATGAGTTTGTGATCTTGGCACTGTTAATCTTATCATAGAATCACCAGATCAGGAATTGATAAAATGCTGAAATGATTTTTGTCTGTGCATGATCCTCATCTATGACAGGTTGTTTTTTGCAGTGGTAAAATCTTAAATC
>JANTPZ010019745.1:0-10471 GCA_025593235.1 Vachellia pachyceras | reverse complement strand
TATATATATATATAAATTAATCTCCATGGATTAATATTCCTTTGTTCAGTTAGATAGCTACTCTTGTAGTCTATTTTTCAGTATTGTTTTAAAATATTACGTCCATTATATGCGTTGTGCAAAAACAACGCATTTTTCTTTGAATAATTAAGTGTGGGGATAAAGGTTTTTTTTTTTGGGTCTTCTAGTCATGCTTCACATTTTCACACCACTTTTACCCAACCCAATAACCGTAATATTATCAATTCAAATATTGTGTATGTTTGGAAAATTCGTGGAGCTACAGCTTCTGAAATTATTTTACAGATTTCGATATGATTTTATGGATTTTGAGATAGTTTTTTTTAGTTTGCATGCACTGTTCGGATTAAATTTTTCCCTAACATGTACATTATATCTTTCTTCAAGGATTGAAACTCCAACAACCTCCTTTTTATAAGTTCAATCGTGTTGTCATTGTGCTGGAACGAATTTGAATGTGCTGTTAATTATTGTGAAATTTAATGTATATTATTCAAAGTAAGACTTGAGCGGTAATTTTTCTAAAAGTACTGTTGAAATGTCACTTTTAGCGGTAATCTTAAAAGTCATCGTTGAGTCTCTTAATGGAGAGTGTCGCTGCTGTAGGTCCCACATTCAACGGTAACTTTTGCGATCACTGCTAAAAACTTTCGAAAGGCATATATTAGAGTGGTAACATTCAACGTCGTCGTCGCCGTTAAATGTGTCACTTTCGATGATAACTTTTGTAATCAGAGGCCTTATTTTCAACTATAAGTGACTATTTTTAATTTTTGTTGAAAGTCTTTTTTATCTTTCTGTAGCATCGGGGGTTAATGGAGCTTTAGGGGTTTGGTTGGAAAGTCCGTTGGGAGAACGATCACATATTCTAAGGTAAATATGTGAAAGGAATTTTATCTCGATAAACATATGAATGGATTTTGGGAAGGTAAACGGCCTCCTCAAACAAGCCCTAGATTTTGGATAAAAAGCTAAATAAAGTTCTAAGACTCGTGTTTTCCCCCTAAACTGAGTGAGGGAATGAATTATGGGTGCGCTGTTTTGGAAAAAAATGAGTTGAGTAAAAATTTTATTTTACAAAAAATATGTATGTATGATTATGATACTTGAATTAAGAAATTATAATCTTGGTCCAAAAATAGTAAAATTCATGAAAAAACTGGTCTGACTTTCCAGTCGTTCTGGTAATTATATATAAATATATTTCATCAGCAGGTAATTATAAAACTGATATCGAGCAGAATGCATACATAATTAACATGAGTAATTAATCAACTTAGAGAAAGCACATATTAAATCAAACATCACTTAACATCAAACAATAGCTAGTCCTAGAATCACACATATAGATGAATACATACAGAATTAAATCACAAGATTAATTGAAGCAAGTAGGTTTAATAAAATCCGCTCATGGAGCATCTTACTACGACTTTAGCAGCCTCGTTGGTACGCACTCTCCGGACAATTCTTTCCCGGAGCTGTGGTTTGCATGTCGCCGAGGCATCCTGCATACTTTCCGCTCTGTGAGGGAGTACAGGCAGGTCCCATTTTGAGAGCATTATTGACGACGGGTGGCATTGAATCTGCCAACATGCTCACGAACAGTGGCGGAGCCACTCAATGTTGAGTGTGGGCAATTGCCCCATTCAATTTTTAGGTGTATATGTAAATACTTGTTAGATTTTTATTTTGCACCCATTGATTTTTAGGATTTGAACCCACTCAAATTATTTATACTTGTAAGCTTGTTGTCATTTGTTTGAAAATAAAAAATTGCCCCCATTAGTCTAGGGTTCTGGCTCCACCACTGACTCACGAATCGGGGGTTCGAATCAAATGAGTCCTGGTAGGTCACATCCGAGATGAGGCAGCGGTGGTCGGAGTCACAGGTGGTGGCGGCGGTGTTGTTGGTAGGAGAGGTGTTCTGGCGCCGTGAAAGAGAAGCTGCCATGCAATTCTGAAGCTGGAGAAGTATTAAAGATACAAAGAAAATGTGAAAGACGAAGCTAAAAGATATCTTCATCGTTGCATGAGAGACTAGTTTTCCCCTCTCGCATACTCAAATGTGTTTTTGATGTGCTTGAGGCTCTAAATAAATTATCTCAAGTCTATCATATAAAATAGAAAAATTTATTCTTATGTCCCAAATAAAAAACTTATTTACGAAAAGGTTTCATGGATGAAAATATTTATTTTGAGGTCCTAAGCGTTGGTGTTAACGACAAGGGATTCTTATATTGACAACAGCATGCACTGGTGTTGACAACATCATGTGCGATGGTAATGACAACACCAAGTGCTGCTGTTGACAACACCATACGCTACTGTTGATAACATGAAGTCCTGTCTTGGGAACTCAAAATAAATATTTTCATTCATGGGACCTTTTCGTAAATAAGTTGCTTATTTAGGATCTGAGACTAAATTTCTTTATAAAATATGCATTCAGGTTTGGTTGATTGCCGGTGAAGAAAAAACAAAGGTTTGAAAAAACAAAGGAACATACAGACAACCATATTGTGAATCCGTGAGCAGAAGGTACACGAAAAGGTCACTGCAATGCTCCCAAATTGTAGCGATAGGAACAGGACAAAACTCTCGTGATAAGGATGAGATGAAGTTTGTATATCCAACAACGGGTTTTACTGATAAGCAGGGATAGAGGTAATTAATGGATGGTCCAAATATGATATTACAGTTAATATTTTTAGTGTGAATAAATTATAAAATAAAGATAATACCTTCACTATTATTTCTCTAAAAAATGATTTTTTTCCTTTGAAAAACAATTATTTTAAAAAATCCATATGAACCATTCAAAATCAGATATGAACAATCCAAATACAGTTTACATCAATTCATCCTTATAGTTTATATCAATATTTAATTAAGTACTTATAGTTCAAAAATTTTAAATTATTTCTATAGTGTAAAATTTAAGGTACCGTTAAATACTAAATATTAACACAGTTCAAACATTTATTGATGGTATTGGGAAGAATTATGCTATTCCATTAGAGCCCATCCGTATTGGTAAAATATCCAATTTTAGTGCAGATACAAGGCACTGTAAGTGAATAGAGGGGATGGGACCCATGAACCCTATATTATCATTGAACTCAACCCAAATAAGAGTGCCTCCTATATTTGTGTAGATAATGTTCATGAATTTGATAATAACATATTTTTGAAGTCTATAATTTAATTAAAAATTATCACTATTCAGTGTATAAAAAAAACTATCATAATTCAAGAATTGAAAAATACCTCTGATCCCAGCGAATACTATGAATAATCTTTTCAGTTCTTTATCTGTAATGGTAGCATTTACCCATGGCACAAAAAAAAAGTAATGGTAGCATTTAGGAAGTTCAGTGATCTCCAATAAATCTTATAATTTCTCCATCCAAGCTAAGCCTCGCTCCTTGTAACTATCCCTTACACTCTTGCTCTATGTCTGTCCTCACATGCCAATAAATATTTAAAAGTGCGTTTACTTAAAAGGACTATATCAACTAATTATAATATAATATCATGTATATCAATATAAATTTGATATAAATTATAATGCTAACTGCAAGTGAATTTAATCAACCAGAATTGGTGCACAGATATATCAAATCATTAGAAGCCAAAATCAAGCAACAGCGCCCTTAGAGAGAGAGAGATATATATATATATATATTAATCAAGTAAGCCAAAATCAATTCAAAGTGAGAGCATATCTCATACACACATAGTGGGTGGCACATGCAGAGCGAGATCAATAGAATAGAACCTTCGTTATTGCAGAAAAATTATATATGTTCTTGATGGGATTAATTAATTTAGTCTGGCAATATGATCCAAAAATAGATTTTCAGCACACAAAAAGGCACGTGAAGAAAAGTCTCCTTTAAGTTCCACGGTTTAGATAAACGTTAGGTGGAATGTCTCTCTTCAGCTAAAAGCTGTACCATCGTGGAAGCTATTTAGAGCTGCTTCTTGCATTAGGGTAAGGAAAATAGGAGAGATAAAATAAAATAGAGAAGTGGTATAAAAAAAAAAGATGAGGAGAAATAACGTCCAGTCCATAATATAAGAGCTACGTGACATCTTGGAAAGATTATAAAAAGCTAATTAAATTACTTAATTATAAAAAATATTCTGAAATATTTATGTTTACCTATAAATAAATATAATATATATAGATATTATTAACTATTTTTATGAATTTATTTTTTGTCCAAAAATTATCACAATACTATATAAACATATGTATGTATGCATGTATGTATTATTTAATGGTATTCATATTCTTTTATTCAATGAGATTAATATCCTATTAAGTTATTTTCCACCAAAATTTACTTCTTAAACATTTATCTAAACACATTTTCTTTTTCATAGAAAGTTACTTATATTATTTAAATCACATTACATTATCTAACTTCTATCCGAAATTCCTTTTCAAAAAGTAATAAAAGTAATTGTGCTTAAAAGTTAATTCTGACACCGTTTATCCACATGCTCCCTGTATCTATAGTTTTCTAAGCTGCTCTATTCTCAGTGGATATTCCCCATGCGGTTACCATCTTTCCAACTAAGCAAAAAATGCTTAACTAGGAGATGAATGGTTCAGATGTGATTTGAGTGGTTTATATTTAATCTTTTTAAAATGATGGGTTTTTTTAGATAAAACATCATTTAAAAATAATAGTTAAGATATTGTCTTTATTTTAGATTTTATATCTATTAAAATAATTTTTTAACAAAATATAGATGTTTAAAAAAAATCAAATCTAAATTGTTCATATCAAATTTGAATCGTTCGTATATAATTAACTCTATCAGGTAAACCATTTGCTTAGCAGGGAAATCAGATTAATGTACAAATGCTTAGTAGGAAAATTGGTTTCACAAATGAACTTTATCTCATCCACCGACAAGGGTTGGCTCTAGCGGAAGGATCAAGTAACTCATAATGTGACGAATCAAAGTTCAAATCTTCATTAAGAGAGGTGACCACATTTAAGTTTCAATTGTACATCAACAGGATTACTCCCAATAGAACCATTCTTTTTCTTTAAGGGGAAAAAACTTCATCTCATCCTCATGACGGGAGTTTTGTCCCATTGTATCGATTCAACAAGACTTAATAACCCTATAAGTCCCAAGTTTATGTGGATTTGTTGGACAAATAAATTCAATGAACAACATTAAAGTCATACAAAATAAATTTGGATAATATAATTCTTTTAGTCCTATTTACAACTAATATTTTCTCACATAGGGTTAGTTCTATATAACCAACAACTTTTTCAAAAAAAGTTAATGCATTTTATATTTTGTCCCTCAATTCATTTCATGCTTCTCTCATATTTTTCCCTCCAATTCTCTCTAACTCATTATCTCCATAAATAAATAAATAAATGGTATATTTGGAAAAAAATTATTTCTCTTGCAATTTATTTCTTTTAACTAATTTAAACCAATTGTTTATTTTGCATGAATTAGATAATTATTGCTTACAAAAAGAAACGAATGAAGTAATTCAATAATATAATTGATTCAAACATGAGGAAAATTTAGAATACATATATTAATAATGAACAATATTAAAACACATGTCATTTATCTATAAGTATAGGCTAGCGATTTGTTGAATATGTCTATAATTTCTAATGTCAGAGAAAGTATTGTTCCATTTGCAACATCTTCTAACAAATGATCAATAGATATAACATTACTACCACCATGTCATAGTCATTTACCCATTAAATAAATTTAATTCTTTTTCAAGTGCCCCAATTAATTTATTTTACTTTTGTTGCTAATTGTAATTTTAATATATAGTGCATATGATCATTTATTTGGTTCACATCAATTTTTAATTAGCCTTATTGCATTTAGTTTTGGGATGCCTTAATTGCATACATTTGAAAATTCAAATCGCCTTAAAATCAATTAACCTAGTTAGATTTATAGATGTGTGGCTCCTCATTTAAATCACTTCAAGTTATACAATTCAACTCCAAAGGCATGGAGTTATAAATTTTTCAGTTGAACTCTACAAAACACCCTATATTTTTTATCATTTGGCGAAAATATTTAAAAAAACAATAAAATTATTCAAGCAAATGAAAAACATTCCAATGTTAGATGTTAGGAAAACGTTTGTAACCTTCAAACTTAGGTTTGCCTTTGTAATGGCAAAAAAAAAACTAACAAAAAGAAGAAACTGAGAGAAAGACCCTTTGGGTACTGTCCCTAACCCCTTCACCCTGAAAGACATAGTTATCACATTAACAAAAAAGTGTTAGCTTTTACTGAACCAACACAACTTAAAACCTTGTTTGAGTAAAGAAGTTGATAAACTCTTTTGGAATGATTGCTTTTGCAGGTATGATATGGTTTAACAAAAATGTTATCACTATAGTTATCACATTAACAAAAATGTGGTTTTTTGAAATACTTAGAAACATATAAAGAGTATGTAGACAATTATTATCATTTAAATGAAGAACAACATATGAATTGTTAGAAACTCTTCGAAAGCATTTTAGTTCACTCAACTACCGCCCGAAAATTAAGCAAAGGTTTCAAAATATATACATTTGTTAAAAGAGCGCAAAACACTTGTCATCATATGCTTAAATTATGCAGTACAAAACAGATCACTATCTCTTTTCTATATTGAAAATATATAACTGTGAAAATAACTTGTCTTCACCCAAAATTTGTAGCCAATTTTCTTGTAATAACTTTTCTCAAGGACTTGGTAGTCCATCAAAAGCAGCTCACATGAGAGGAAAGCCTCTCTCACCATGTGTACCAAACAACCATGAGGACTTTTTTTCGTGCAATGAACTTCATAGTCATGAAACTGTGCAAGCACAAATATAGGGTACCTATATCGCCTTCTGCTGCTTGAGATGAATTTGAGTTGAAATTTCATAATATTAGATAATGCAGATCTACTGCATTTTGTGAATCCTATTGCTTTGCTCATTGAGTCCTTTGTTTTCACTGGTCAGCATATTATATAAACACCAGAAAATGAAAGATGGAAAAATATATCCACACAAGCCATGAATACATCTAAAGAAAGGTAGGTTGAGAAGGGATACGGTCTAAATATAGAATATAAAGATAGAAATGGCTTATTCACTGCTGAAGAAGCATTTCCCAGAGAAAGGATCTAAATCAAGTGGTAGCTGTATCAGCCATGTGCATGCAAGAGAAAGAAGGAGCGAGGCCATTGATAAGTGATATGGTAACTACTCTAAGTTTTTTGTCCATGGTTCCATTGGAGGTAATTCCAATATCAGTATTGTCGGCCACTCAGCCGCCACAGGATGATTGCTCCGAGGAGGAGTAGGATTCTGATGAGATAGGAGGGAGATCAAGCTACAAAAGTAACGTTGCTTAAGAAGAGGGGAGTGTTGCGAAATTTAAGCAACAAGAAAAGCAACTGCAGAGATTTAAAGCATGAGAGCAGCAAGAAGGGAAGAGGAAAAGTGGAGAGATGAGGTCAAAATGGGAGGAAGGAGGAGGAGAGGGAACACACGAGAGAGGGAGCAGTGGGATGTTTTAGAGAGCATATCGTTTAGAATGGAAAAATATTGGAAACAAAATAAATATCCGAATAAAATTTCTTAAATTCATATTTCAAATTTCTTTTAGATTGGATATTTAAACTTAAAATTTTAGAAAATATTTTGGTTTTAATGATTTTAAAGACTTTCAACATTTGAAATTAACTACCCAAATAAACCAATCATAATTAAGCAACCACTCAATTGAACCAATTAAATTTGTTCAAATTAGTCAACACAAAATAAATAGATATTTTACTATTTTTTATAGATTCTCTTGTAGGCAAATATGATTCCGCACTTGTAGGCAAGAATAAAGCTTTACTCTTTTATCTATTAGATAATTGATGAGTAATGATTGTGAAAAATAATTTAAAAATTCATATAATGACCAATAACAATGGAAGATGTCACCCAATCCATGTAAATGAAACTATATTGAAAAATGAAAACTTATTGATGACCTACTAAAAAATATTAATAATTGTATAAATAAATAAGGTGATCAATTGTTTTCAATTAAAGATATCACACGTAGATTACAAGGCGTGTATTTGAAAATCTGTTAAAAAAATAATTTCATATAAATGAAGGTAAATATGTGTGAGGAATTTTATCTGAACTTATACAGACATAATCCAGTGTGATGCAATTGAGGTACAGCTTTCAGTTATATATATATATATATTTGATGATAATTTGGTGGTATTCCTTGGGGCAAAAAAAAGATAATTTGGTGGTATTCCGACGACCTTTTCATTTATCTTCTACTCGCGGATTCCCAATGATTGTCTATATGTCTTTTTCTTTTTTATTTTTTAAATTCTCGACCAAACCTTTTCTTTTCACCGACAATCAACCAAACCTGAATACATATTTTATATGGTAAACTTGACATCAAAGACACTTGAATGAGCAAGGGAGGGAAATAACTAGAATGATACAATAATGATGAAGATATCTTTAAGATTTGTCTTTCACATTTTCTTTGTATCCATAGTACTTCTCCAGCCCCAGAATTGCAGGGCAGCTTCTCTTTCACGGCGGCAGAACATCTCTCCTATCAACAACACCACCTCCGCCGTCTGTGACTCCGACCACAGCTGCCTCATCACCGATGTGACCGACTCGGACTCGTTCAATTCGGATCCCCGATTCATGAGCATGTTGGTAAATTCAATCCCAATTACCAGCGCCACCCTTACCCATCAACCTTCAGTTAGCTGTCCAACACAGAGTGGACGGTATACCAGCTGCCTCGGCGAGCGGAAAACCAGAGCTTCAGGAACTCCGTCTTGTAGGGATCAGTACCAACGAGATTGCTTTAAGTAGTCGTACGATGCTTCATGTGTGTGTGTGTGTGTGTGTGTGTGTGTGTGTGTGTATGTATGTATGTATGTATGTATGTATGTATGTATGTATGTATGTATGTATGTATGTATTATTGCATGTGTACCTGTTTAATTTGTGATTATATGACTAGCTATTGTTCGACGTTAAGTGGTGTTTGGTTTAATCAGTGCCTTCTCTAAGTTGATTAATTACTCATGTTAATTATGTATACATTCTTCTCGATATCAGTTTTTGAGTTTAATTACCTGCTGAAATATATTTATATATAATTATCGGAACGAATAGAAGGCCAGAACATTTTTTTCTTCAATTTTGCGTATTTTTGGACCAAGATTATAGTTTCTTAATTCAAGTATCATGATCATATAAATAACATTTATCTATATTTTTTGTAAAATAAAATTTATACTTAAGTCGGTTCGTTTCCATAAGTAACAGTGCACCAATTAATCCCCTCAATTGAGGGGGAAAATACGAGTCTTGGAACTTTATTGTGCTTTGTTCAAAATCTAAAGCTGATCCATTAGCCCGTGATGCGACAGAAAAAGAAAAAGAAGGCTTTCGACAATGATTAAAAATAGTCTCTTTGTTGAAAATAAGGCGTTTAGTGATGACTATAAAAGTTATCATTGAAAGTGACAACTTTAACGGGGACATTAAATGTTACCACTCACGTATCTACCTTTCAGGAATTTTTAGTTGTGACCATAAAAATTATAGTTGAATGTGAGGCTTCCAGTGACAGCACTAAAAAGTAGTCACTGAAAGTAATCCTTCCTTTGAAGGACTCTCAACTCAACTATGACTAAAAGTGACATTTTCAACTGTCATTTTAGAAAATTATCAACAATATATATATTAATTTCATAACAATTATCAGCACATTCACATTCGTGCTGGCTCAATGACAGCAGGATTGAACATGTAAAAAGGAGGCAGTCAAGAGTTTCAATCCTTGAAGAAAGACATGTTTGAATTGATAAATAGTGGTTGGTGACGATTATTGGGTTAGGTAAGAGTGGTGTGAAACAGTTAAACACTGGAAGACCCAAAGCAACCCTAAGATTCCCACAATGTTAATATTCATATTTTGATGATGTGATTACGAAAGTGTTTTTGGCTTTCAAAGGAATTAAAATAAATAAGCATATTGGTTTCGTGAAATTTCTCATTATCACTTATTATGATTTGGAAAATATCATTAAGACACAGTTTTTGAATTAAATCACTCAATTTATAATATTTTCACTCGAGTCACGTTCATAAGCCAAAGTTTTATACTCTCACTTTCAGAAATCACTCAAGCCAAGTCGAAAGGTTTTAAAGCAAATCACTATAGTTACGAAGTTTCAGTTGGTAACTTTCATGAGTCACTCAAGTGAGCTGGTGAGTGAGATGATCAATCACTCGAGTGTCAAAGGATTTTCATCCTCACGTTCACTTGAGATAGGCAGCTAGTGTGAATGTTTTTTAACTTGTCACTTTCACTTGCATAAAGCACTGGAAATGACATTTTT
>JANTPZ010019737.1:8465-20717 GCA_025593235.1 Vachellia pachyceras | reverse complement strand
GAACCCAAACAATAGGATATTAAGGAACGTGGTCTTTTAGTATTAATTACATCAAGAACTCATAATTAATTAAACACTTGAAAAACTAACAGTAAAATGCAGATATTCTTTATTTCTATGTATATTAACCTGAAAAATCCAGGAAACACAGAAATATGGGCATTTTTTGTTGCAGGGAAGTGTTCATTTGCCTGGAAGTTTGTCTCCTGTGTGGTGGATCCAAGGAGATAATAATAATATCACTTCACATCTGATGATATATATAATCAATTCTTGGACAGAGTAATAATATTAACAATGAAAGAGACAGGCTATTGTGTTATTATATGTAAAACTTTCATCATTCCTGAGGGGAAAAAGAGCATCTGGGTTTGGCCGTATTTCGTTTCAGGGTTCAGATCATTATCAGAATCAGACACATACACATATAGAGAGAGCCATACTGAGTTGTACTACTGAAATTAAGCAAAGAGGTATATGTGTGTGTATGATCCATGGCTGGCCTGACAGCCATGTATAACACTTCGTTTCATTTGGATGCCTCTTTCTTTAGCTTTGTGCCATTTCGTCATCACCATTCAATGTCTTTACTCATTAGCTATTATTGTCCATTTCTTAAAACACTCAAGTCCCTTCAGATTCATTCATTACTGTGCACGAATGCATGCATCGGTGTGTTTTCGATTCCTACACTGGAAAAGTTACCTTAAGCCAAGAATCTTAGGTAATTAAGGCCTTAGTTTTTGAAGTGCAGTCCTTTTAAGTACCCGTGCTTATTACAATTTGTGTTTTCACCAAGAGCAGTCTAACGGCGGTACTACCTGCTAAGGTTTCCTGACTCTCCAACTCTGATGTAATATTATTCTCCAAAATATTTGTGCTCGTTCCAAAGACTATTCAAATAAGGCTAATAATAAATGCAATAGTGAGTGAGAATGGTTGATTAAACTGTTTGAAAGTCATTTAAAAGGTGTGAAGAAAAACTCAAGAGGACAACACTAAATGAGGTTATTGAGTTAGATCTCTTAGTTAACTATCTATTAAAAGATTTGATTTTTGATGAAGTTTAATGACGTCGTGTAATCCATATAGTCAATCCTCCCAATTGGTAAAAGGCTTTCTTACTGTTGCACAGAGACTATTCGAAACTTGATCTCCATTTATTTATCTACTACTTGCACTTATCAGCAATATAACCACATTGTTATCATTCAACCCATTGACCCTTCATGAAGAAGCCATTATATTTCTTCCACAATGATGATTATATTAAGGATACACACACCACACACACACACATATGGCAGAAACTAGCTTGTTAAAGTTAAAAGAAGAGAATCATCCTGCTATCTCTTTATGGTGATGAGTTATATTGTTAGGTGAGGTGCGCGATATAGTGTTGGACCCAGAGAAGTTAGACGTGGGTGTTTGTTGAGAGTTGAAAGGGAAAAAGATATAACCTCTCTCTGTGGCTGCACTGTTTCTCTCCTTTATTATCTTTTCTTCTTTATCGTTCCATATATGCATATATATAGATACATGTTAGCAGTGATATCGTGGATCTATGACCTGTTAGCGACTTGGCCTGTTCTTGTGTACATGTTCGTTCATTCACTTTTTGTGACCGATGTGAGAAATTTTTGAATGTTGGCCACGTTCTTGTTCTTTTTTTTTTCTTTTGGTTAAAACCATTTTTGTTTTGGTGTTTTAGTAAGTGTATATATGGTTACCTAAATTTCATGGCATATATATAGACACAAGTATTTTTGGGTGGACTTCCAACCCAAGATATATATATATATATATATATATATAATAGCTAGTGCAATTCAAGTTGGCTGTGTGATAATAATATCAATTATTGAACCTTGATATTCGAAGTGGTTGACAAGATAAGTATGGTTGGCCCCGCTTCATTCAAAGAAACTATATACTACACTTTTGTTTAATCATATATAATTCTTTTCAAAATTGTAAATAGAATAGGAATATGTTTCATTTCATATTATGAACCATCAAAACTATACGGTTGTTTTCCAATTTGAAGATAAACAATCGTTGAGTATGTAAATTACTCCCTCTAATATTTGATATATGATCTACTTTAATAAAAAAATTTGAACTATGAGATGAGTTTTACCTTAAAGCTCAGAAGGATTTAGTTGTATTTGAAAGAACAACTACGATTATTTGACATAATTATAGGAAGGAGTATGATATCAATGATGGTTGAATACGGTAGAAATCGCTTGATTATTTTTTTTAAAAAAAGGTTATTTCAAAAGTTTGATTGCGTAAATGGAAAAGACAATCATGTTGAGAGAATCATATCAATCCTCGTTTCTCTAATGAAGTTACTATGAACACACAACCATGTCAATGCTAAATTCAAACTTAAGACTTTTGTAAGAGGAGATGATGAAGACGTTTATCCCTAGCTCTAGTACCTGGTTAACTATATATGCAAAGAAAGCTTAAAAACTAAATAAAAAGAAACTTCACGAACATGATTCTCGTAGAAGGAATAATAATTTTGATTGAAGATTTGTAATTTAGTGATTATGATGAGTGATAAGCTAATTAAAGAGAGCAGTAAAAGGGTAAAAGCAAGGATAATAATGAAGGTGAACAAATTAAAGTGGTGGGATATTAATGCTAGTCATTATACATATAAATATGGAATGGAAGAGTGATTAGTGGCATGCAAGCTTATATCCTTAAGAGAGACAATGCAATAATGGCTCCGTTTGGATAGCCCGTTGGGAAAACGGATACAGATTCAGTTTATGTGAACGGGTAAAACAAACGGAGCCAATGTGAAGTCAACACAATGCTGGTGCTGCTGATAAGCATTGCTCCAACAAAAGGTTATTGATGATGATGATGATGATGATGATGATCCACCCCATGGGTATGTATTATGTTTTTTTGTGTGTACCATGAATTAATACACTCAAAAGTGACAACCCACTCCCTTCCAACACACTCAAAACACACACACACACACACACACACATATATATAACATACTTGTTTGAATATATAAATTCATGTATTTGTGTGACTTCTCTACAGTTCATCTCATTTTCAGTCCATCTTTTGTTTTTTTAAAGTTTCCTGTCTTTTTTAATCTATCAATCCCCAATATGATCATGCCACGTTGTTGCATATTTATTCTAATTAGTGAAGTTATATTCTAAAATGTAGATTGGATTTTATTAAGGGTGTTTACATTTAAGTCAAACTTAATTTAACATTAATCTGGTGATTGATAAAATGAACGTTCGGGGATAGAAAAATAACACTTTATGGATCTGGTTAGGGTGCTCATCAAAGTGATGAGCTCCCTCAACCCTTTAGATCTGGATCATTCATATTTGATTTTGGATGGTCATGATATGTTTTTTTGAACTAGCATTTTTTTATTAAAGACATAGTTATTTGAAAATATAATAGTTAAGATATTAATTTTATTTTAGATTTTATACCTATTGAAATAAAGTTTTTCATAAAAATAAAAATCAGATATGAATGGTTCAAATTTAACGGGTTGGGAGAGCTCATCACCTTTGATGAGTATCCTAACTAATTCCACACTTTATCTAATATTTAATATAATTTAACATATTCCCTCCTATTTCTAATATAATATCAAGCTAAGGGGTTGGATTGAATTGTATTATAAAATCTTAATATATTTTATCTTTCATATTTATCGTTGTTCCCAAATTAATTTGCATAGCTTATAAACTAATATATCATCAATCTAATATTACAGTGATATTTGAAGGGTATCACGTCTTACTTGTCCAAATCAATCAGTTTATTTCAATTTTTAATTTGGCCAAATTAATCAAGTAGCTGTTACACTAAAGATATGAAGCAGTATCATATAGGGTTAAGACTGCCTAATTAGTTGAATACTCTTACATGCTTTAGTGCAACTAAAAGAAACATAAATATGCTCATATGCCTAATAATATGATCCGGAAAAGATGTTGAAAGATATCGGTTGATTCATTGAAATAAAACAAACAAAAACAAAAATAATTTTTTTATGAGTTTAGATTAGAATTTTATTGCCATTTAGATTAGAACTTAAATATAAAATGTAATGTTACATAAAAATGTAGAAAGGGGATAGGGGTGGAGGTCATTATCATTGAAATAGGGGGGAGGGAACATAATTTCATGGTATTGGGGGCATGAAATTGACAAGGACTTGGCCTTCCATTGACAAATTACACCATCATCAACCACTTTGAATTTGAACAATTCCTTTACTTTTTTTTCATCTTTTTTTAATTTCTTCATTTGAAAATAAAACATAAAGGGCCCTCTATTAGCCTATCCTTCATTAAAAAGATTCTTTTCATCATCCCCACCACTTTTCAAGTGCTCTTCACCCCTTTTCATTCAACCACCTCTTTTTTTTCCTCATTAGAGGCCTTTTCCTGCCTATGTGATCTTGATCTTTATTTGTTTATTTAATTCATTATCATCTATAAAATTATATTTTCTTATTATTTTAATATATCCCTGCTGGCCATGAGTTTTCTTTCCTCCCTAATCATCAAAACTTTTATCAGTTTAATAATATTTTGACATGCATGTGGTTGGATAGATAAGTAGTTTCAATGCTTTTCAAATATATAATATTGTTTACAGATATTAAATGCTTTTATTTAAACAATTTTCTTACCAGAATGGTCTAAGTTGGTTGTTAAATTATTCTGATATTAAGTGATGGTGTTTTTTCTGTTTTGAGCGATCCTTTTTGTGCAATGTATGAATATTGAATATTTTTCCTATGAATAATAATTAAAAAATATAAATTATGAAAAATATGCTATAATATTTGTAATTTATGAATAATACGGCTTTTACAAACTTACAGATATACATGAACTGATACTGAATTAAACTAATTATACTTAGTGTGTGTAGACACACTCCACTAGTGCAAATATGTAAATGAATATAGTTCATAAATGTGGAAAAGGGTGAATTTATGGATACTATATATGAATATAATGTAAAGCAATCCGAACTCAACTGGAAATAAATTTTTTATATGGACATATATATATATATATATATATATATTATTCCACAACAGAGCAAATGTGTCAAAAGAATATAATAATTTTTTAAAAAAATGAAAAGGAAAGGTGGGCTTTTGGGTTTGATGACTGTCCATTAATTAATGTCAATCTCAGGGCTGATCCACTAAGTTGAAAAGAGTTAGGCTTCATCCAATCAAACCCTTCTTTAACCTCAAACCATTTTAGAGAATCAACAAATTAGAAGCAACATTAATTATTAGTTAACCTTCATTTCCCTTTTCTTCTATTTTTTTGATAAATTTACCATAATGTCTAAAAGAAGATTAATGAATAAAATGTCAAAGATTATTAAAATTACCATAATGTCCTAACAGTAGTTGGTTCGGTTGTAATTGACAATCTCACTAGTCTTCAATAACAACCGGACCAGCTACTGCTATGATCAGATGTTAATTCAAAATGGATTGTGATACTTTGTAAATCATTAAATAATAATAATTATTAATTGGTGATGTTTGCTCTATATGTGTTAGTGTCACAACATCAATCCCTTTTATACATGCATACACACACCTTAGCAATTCAACAATTAATAGTAGTAGTAGTAAATTATTGTATTGAACTCAAAGTTGACCTTCTCACTTTATACTCTTGTATTTGACCTTTTAGCCCTTTTGATATTAATTTGGATTGGATTTGGTGCAGGTCATTATTTACTCACTTATTAGCTTCTCACTATCACAAAATCATTTCCCCCAATTATTTTTCTTTGCGTCCATTTGAAGGTTTCTCTTGTCATTGAAAAAGTTTTGATTTTGAAAGAATTCTAAACCGTTCAAACTCGTCTTGACATGATCCATCAATTCTTCATTTTAGTTTTGTATGATTAATTTACATAACCAACTTTTTCACAAAAAAAAAAGACTGTTGTTTATTTTGCTTCTTTCTTTTTTGGTTGAATTAGCTGGTTTGATTTTTTTTAATGAGCGTCTTAAACTTTCTTATTCCTTAATCGAAGGGTGGACCTGTGTTATATTGAGCGGGTCAACCGTACCCCGTGACATCTAGAAAATTTGGTATATACTAGTAGTATGTGATTTATTTTCCACACACTCATTTACTAATTTTGAACCCACTAAATTATTGCTCAAATTATTCTCAAAAGATATTAAGAATAAATCATATTTTTTCTCAAAAAATAGTTTGCACCCCTGAGTCAGGGTCCTGAGTCCGCCATTGCCTTAATCTCCTTCCATTAAATGGGAGATCTTTTTTTTTTAAATGTGTATTTTATCCATTTGTAATGATTTATATATTTCACTGGATTTTTAATAAAAACCGAATATTTTTTGGTTTATTACCTGGAGTATTAAAATAGTTACACGATTCATCAACTTATTATACATAGACATATTTTTAATATTATTTCAAAGTAATATTTTTTATGTCTCATGATGTATTTGAAGATTTTACTAATAAATAATTTCAAAAGAGTGGTACTTTTTTTAGAAAGATAAAATACATTTCGTGGTTGAACATCTCATCAAATAATGGAAATAGCACATCAATTACCAACAAAAAATGTTCTTTGATATTTATTTGAAAGTGCTGTGGAATGTCGTTTTAGGCCCCTTCACTATCATAGAATTGTTCTTCTGATCAAAAGCACTATTCCTCAGTCCAAAGAACAGTCACTTGGGAGATAGTGAGCACCATCACAATTGGCTCCATTTCTAATTTAACCTTTGTTTCACATTCAGCTCCTCCATCTTTAATTTTTTTTAATGTTTTATATTTATAATTCTAATAAAAAAAGTTAAAAGCTGCTAAATATATTTAATTTGTTAAAATTTGGTTTTGGCAAGTTTAACATTAAAATAGAAAGGCAAGAAATGATATTAGCGGAGGACGGCATAAATTATTTATGGGCTTATACATGATTCTATTTTTAGAATACTTTCAACAAAATTACTTTTAAGAAGAAATTTGAAGAACTTTTTTTTTAAAAATTATTTGTTTCAAAATACTCCCAAGAAAATCATTAAATTGATTGAAATCCGCAGCAGAGTCTAATATCTTCTCTGAACCGAAAAACATATTTGTTTGAAGAGAAGTGAAAAATAATGGGAGATTTACTATTTGGTCCCATATAATGAAGATATTTATCAAATGGTCCCAAAGTTTAAAATATTTAAAAAATGATCCCATTGATAACACGAGGTGTTGTCAATGTAGCGCATGGGGTTGTCACTTGACAACCCCTGACAACACCATGTGCTGTAATGGGACCATTTTTTAAATATTTTAAACTTTGGGACCATTTGATAAATAAGTCCCTTATGTGGGATCAAACAGTAAATTTCCCAAAAATAATTACTAAAATTATATTTGTTTGTAGAGAAAAGTTATTGTTTATATAAAAAAGAATATATTGATGCTAGATGCTGATAATTAGACTAGATTAGCAGGCCCATTAATGATCCTGGAGAAAATGTGGATTTGGACATTTACATTTTTGGGTGGAGTGGCTAGGACTTAAACATTTAGATTGGGCCTTCAGATCCAATAACAAATGGGCCTCCATGTGATAGCGATGAGCATTTAACCACACATGGAGAATATAAGTTGTTAATTAGTTTGTATCAAAAAAAAAAGTTGTTAATTAGTTGTTAATATTCAATGCTACTAAATATTAGCCTCACTTCTCCCATTTTTTAAATTCAATATACTTGTTATTTTTCTTTTAAGTCACTCTCACTAATCACACGTCACACATTATATGTGAAATCGATAATGGCAGTTTCTAATGTAAATGATTAAAAGGAAAATTATTTTTAAAACAACACATATTTTTATAGATAATTAATTTTCTTAACCATAGCTATTTAGTTTTTTATATTTACAATTAAAAAAGAGAATATTGATTTTGATAACATGAGGCTCCAGCATTGTGAATAATAAATCCTATCTTTTTTGCTAGCATAGAAGAAAAGGACGAACTACCACAAAAAAAAAAAATCTAACGACAGTTAATCAATATGCTATAACAACTTATAGTGCTGGGGACATGAGTGAAGGGAGAACTAACAACAATTATTTTGCATTTATGAGCATAAGTGAGCATTCGATTTTCGGTAAAAACCAAATTAACCGGCTCAAAATTGATAATCGAAATATTTTGGTTCAGTTATTCAGTTTTTTCCCGGCTTTTGAGCCTAACCATAAATGCAAACAAATCCTCCGATTCATCATTCATCAAGGTTTGGTGTGTCTAGGAATTATGTTGGAAGAAAGGAGTTACGGATTCCGATATAATTTTATGAATTTTGATATGTTTTTTATAGATTTTGAAATGTTTTTTTTATGAATTTCAACTTGCCTTTTATTTTGGTTTATATGTCCGTTGGGAAAATGAGATTCCCAAACACTTGGTAACTGAAACTTTCTCCCTCCCTAAACTAATAGAACGCCCAGTTTTCTGTAACACGTTGAATATCCCAAACACAACCAGAAGAGAAGAGAGAGATTGGGAGTCTAATACGCTTTACGCAAATGAGGGAGGAAGGAGGGATTGGTATGAAAAGAAGACCTCTTGTATTTTATGGAACTCAGATTCTCTTCTTCATACGTATTTTCATACTCACTCTCATCCATCTATTTAGCCATTCATTTGATTTAATAATTACATATTTATTATCATCACTACTGAAACACCTCTTAGTGTAATAGATGATGTATCACTCGTGGTGGAAGGGCCCATATGAATAATACATTATCAATAGGCATTAGTCCTTAATGCAATGGATTTTAATAGATATCAACTCCAAAGGGGGTGTTTGAAAAAGTTTCTGAACACCCCAAACACACGTTCAACAGTGTTTTTCCGTAAAATGAGATAATCTCACTCATACATTTACCTCGTAAATAGTAAAATCACTTCTCCATCATTTTTACAAACGGATCTAAAGTCTTAAATTTGAGTTCATGTAAATAATAGGATCTGACGATCATCCAATTCAACCCATTTAAAAATCCAATGTTTAAAGTTCATTCTTATTATAATTTTGTATGGAGTTCAAAATAATAAAAACAAAAAAAAAGGAAAATTACACACAAGTCCCAAAGATTAGAGATAAATACCATCGAGCCCCTAAAATAAAAAATCGAGATAGAGTCCCATGGGAATTGGGACAGATTATTTGTAAAGGTGAAATTACCCCCTTGCCCTTTGGTAATTTGAACTGAAATAGGTGAGGGAAGGGTTAGGCTCCAAACAACGTCCATCGACTTCTCTGCCTAGTGTCATGGGACCATTACCCTCTCCCAAAAGTTAGCTTGTTGGGGTGCGCAGCGTCCCGCTATATATGCCTAGCAACCCTCTCGAACCTCTCTGATGTGGGATTTTGACACTAGGCTCTTCTCTTCTGAAGCTCTTCTCCATTGATGGTCTTCCTTACAGGGTCGGAGTCACCTGGCCATCGTCGACTGTAGTGCTATCCTCTGTGGCTGCGCTCGCATCTCCACTTGTGGCCATCAGGATTGTGCTTCCATCTCCTCTGTGGTTGGTCGTAGTCGGGGTTGGTTAGGGTAATCTTCATCTTGCCTATTCAAAGAAAGTAAGTTTGATAAAGCACAAGTTACCGCCCAATTTTCTGCTTGATAAAGCATGTTTGTCAAAGCTAGAAGCTTTTCGCTCCATTCTTTTATCTAAAAAACAGTGAAGAAGGCCCTAATTGCATTGTTTGACGGAAACCGAAAGAGTTGCTTATCTATTTGGCCTGGTATATTCATCTTATTGCTTCTCTATCTTACTTGGTAAATTTGTTGATATGAAGATCTCTGGGAACTTGATCCTTGCTCAGATTTTGCTTGGAGTGTGATAATCTAATGCTGATCGTTACTTATTGCACTGCTTGATAAAATGCTTCAAAAAAAAAAAAGAAAGAAATCTATAATTAAAAGGATCCTGATTTATGAGATTTTTTTAGAGTTCTAATGATGGATTTGCTGTCATTAGAGAATGTACTTTCGATTACCTTAATAATAATAAACTCCTCTTGATTTCTATGATGTGTTCATTGTTATTGTATGTGTTTTGTTAATGTTTAATAGACTTCTTTTTACATAGCACCTAGTTAATTGGCTCAAAGAGACATTTACCTGAGAAGCTCTCTAGCTTATTCAAATTCTCATTTTCATGAACTTGTGGAAATTTTGTATATTCACTAACTTCAAGTTTTGACAAAGACAATTAGTAACGCTTGCCTCTAGCAAAGGAAATGATGATGGATTATGTGCTTGTTTGTTGGAGCGTTTGGAAAAGCCAAATGCACGTTCAACAGTGCTTTTTGCAAAATGAGATAATCTATTTCACATATTTACCTCAGCTTGCGCATAAGTATTTCTTTACTGCGTTGCCAAACAGACACTATACATGGTTGGTCAAACCTTGAGAATTAGAGTGTGCCTTTGAAGGGATATCTCAGTTGAGTCACAGCTATACATCGCACTGATGTTATTGTGAAACTCGATTCTCAGCAAAATGTTCATACTCGCAAATGAAATTAGCTGAAATAAGAAAGCCAATAATAAATCTCCAGATATCGAAATGGTTATATCTAAAAAATTCCAAGAAATTCGATACTAAATATACATAAAAAAAGAAAAAACATTTTTTCCCTACTTGCAGGTGCATCCAAACCAGTTAAGCATCAGATAAATTAGTTCGGGACTATAGAACCATAAAACACCCTAACCGGTCAAAAAGTGATAAATTTTCTTTATGATGTTTTTTATACCGTAAAAATTTTAAAAATTTCATAAAGTACATGAATTTAAACCATGGCTAGTCACTTAGCCACATGCAATTGCCAATAAGACAACTTATCAAACAGTTCATCTGAAGCAACAACAAAAGTGTTCATATTAATATTTTATTGAACCTTGGACTACAAGATCACATTAGCATACAACAAAATCATCAAAGCATAATTATAAGAACTACGTACCATAGGCAAGATGACAAATCATTCTAAAGCAACAGAAGGAATCGCAGACCCTCTCTTCCTTCTAGTTTGTGTTAGAGTAGCAGGCCACGAGAACGATGGTTGGAGCCTTGGAGGGGCGGACGGTGCTTCAACTCTTAGGGGCGAAAATTAAATTAGAAAAAAAATACAAATTTCATAGAATAGAAAGAACAAATCAAAAAAAAAAAAACAGCCAGAGCAATCTAAGCCTTTAAATTAGAAAAGAAATTGACCCTTGAGGACAAAAACTAGAAGCTGAAGAATTGAGAAGAAATATAACGTTTAATCTAAAGCATGAAGTACAATGAAGTTCAGGAGATGAAGCGACGAAGCAGGGTCGTTGAGAAAGTGAACAAAGTGATGTGAGAAGAAAATGTCCTGTGTTTAACCGAGATGAGGTCTTGACGAGGTGCCTAGTCCAGACTATGTCCTTATTTGAAAACACTTAACTCTCACCTAAAAATACGTTCAACAGCATTTTTTCGTAAAACGAGATAATCTCCTTCATATATTTACCTCGACTTGCATAAAAGTACTTCTCCACCGCATTACCAAATGAGTCCAGTATTTGAAGACTCCAGCTGTCCAAATTTTTTTGTTCACTTTTTCTTCAAAATGAATAAGCGTCCGTTTCATAGTTGCACATTTACAAAGTATCACCATGATGTCCCAAAGGACTTCAACTATATTAAATGATTTTTTGGGCCTTTACAATGATAAATTCTCTTACTTGGTACCTCAACGTAATTTCCCCAAAAAAGAACTCTTTTTTTTTCCCCTTCCTATTCTCATTAGATATTATCTCTATGATATCTCTGGCGTTTTCGCCTTCAACTTGATCTCTAAATCTGACGGAAGTTTATAAGAAAAGTATCTAGAGACATAAATTCTGTTTTTTTTTTCTGGCCGTGCGTCTGTTTCTTTTTTATTTTTTAATTGAGGACTTCATCGATCGTGATCCTATGATCATAAACAATACCACTCGAGTCTTGGCTTCTTCTCAAAGCACTTCTTCCTCAACACTATCACACCCAGTCCGCCGTCGATTGCTGACGTTAAGACCCTCAGGATCTGTTTGGTTTGGGGGGAGGGGAGGGAAGGGGAAGAAAAATGAGCCCCTCCCCTTGTTTGGTTCAAAAATTAGGAGGGGAGGGAAGGGG
>JANTPZ010019725.1:0-15463 GCA_025593235.1 Vachellia pachyceras | reverse complement strand
GATTGAGAAGCGAGGTTATGCCCAAAAACGGGGTTTTGGCGGGAAAGCTGGGATCTAGCTAGGGCTTTCGAAGGCCCCCGCCCCATCTCCGGGAAAAAATTCGATGTCCCGCGCTCGCTATATATCTTAATCGCAGAAAGTAATGGATAAAGAGGAATAGGGACAAGGGGCTAAAATTCAAGTTTTGAACAGATATAGACCCTCTTGTTCAAAATCTAAAAAATTTTCATTGGCAACAAAAGAAAACGCACCAGATTGTAGAGAAAATTATGAGTGGGGCTCTCTTCAGTGACTCTTTTGTGACCTTCCTTGACCTTGGCCCTTGGTAGTAGTGGGAAAATGGGTTCAGTCCGCGGGTTGAGCCCGCCAACCCGCGGGCTGAGTCGGGTTCGGGCTGCCAAAGTCGGGCTGCATAGGCCCGACTAAAACGGGCTAAGGGTTGGTGCGGGCTAACCCGCGGGCTGGCGGGTTAGCCCGTTTTTATTTATTTTTTTTAATTTTTTTTAATTCAGAAAAGGGGAGACTTGAACTGAGAAGAAGCCTCGAGAACCTGTCTGTCACAATGTCACTACGCTCACTGTCTTCTCCACTCTCACTCAGTCGATCGCTCTCGCTCACTGTCTTCTCCACTCTCACACTCAGTCGGCAGCTTCAGCTTGGCTCCTCCTCCTCTGCGCGGCGCCTTCCTCTTCTCTCCCGAAAGCCAGCCTCGTCTCGTCGCCTCGCCCTCGCCTCATCTCGTCGCCAGCGTCGTCCCAAAAGCCAGTGTCCTCACGTCGCCTCGGTTATCATCGTCTTCCAGATCCAGGCCGCCGTTGGAGTTGCCTCGTCTATCGTTGTCCTCGACTATCGTCGTCTCGTCTCGTCGCCTGTCGTCACGTCGCCTTGACTTAGGTCTCCCCTCCACCTCCTCACCATTGGAGTTGGTACAGGCTGAATGGCTGATCTTCAACGCCGCCCTTTTCGAGTCACGACCCAGGTTTTATATCTCCCTCCCAATTTTTGTATCTCCCCATTTTCCTCTCCCCAACAATAAAGTCTTTCTTTCGTCTCTCAATCATCTGTTATATCTTAACATGTTTTCGCGAAACCCATGTTGGTTACTCTTCCACTTAGCTTCATTCCCCTTTCGAAGATTTTATCCGATAGTCTCTTAATACGAGTTTCCTGTAATTGAGTTGAATTCGAGCAATTGGGCGTAGGTTTCATTTCGATTGCGGCCAACCTTGGGTGTTGGATTTGAGTTCGTCCGTGTTTGTGTGGGAGTCAGGGTTTTTTTGACCAACCTTGTGTGGATGTTAATATGAGTTTCCTGTAATTGAGTTGAATTCGAGCAATTGGGTGTGAGTTTCATTTCGATTGCAGCCAACTTTGGGTGTTGGATCTGAGTTCGTCCGTGTTTGTGTGGGAGTTAGGGTTTTTTTGACCAACCTTGTTGCAAATATGTGCTATTCTCAATTCAATTCTCGGTGCAAAAGAATAATAATGAAAAAAAATAAAAATATGGCGGGCTGGCAGCCCGCCAGAAGTCGGGCTGCACAGGCCCGACTAAAACGGGCTGCGGGTTGATGCGGGCCAGCCCGTTTCCCAATACTAGTACACACACATATATCAATTTAAAATAAAATTATATAATTTTAATATAAATGGAGATCCTACATGATTTATTACATATGATGAACGAAGTTTCAATATATCAAGAAAAAAGATGAATTAATCTTAAATAAATAAAAAAAGTTTGTGTAATTTATTTTTAATTTAGAAGGAACTTATGTGATTGTTTTAAAAAAATCATGTAATGTTAATAAAATTTACTATATTTTTATGTAAAAATGGCATTCTAAATTTATTCCCTTAAAAAATACATGCGTATAAGTTAAAAAAATATGGGAGAATTACATTTAGGTCCCGAGCTAGCAAATTAATTACTGTAAGGTCCCAAGAGGTTGTCAATGAGAAGTTAAGGAGCACATTGACAAGTGGAGCAGTTACCATTAATAACCTCTTGAGACCTTACAATAATTAACTCGTAGTAAGGAACCTAAACGTAATTCTCCCAAAAAATATTATCAAAAGTTTTTAATATAATCATTAAAATAATTATAAATCACAATAGTAAAATCTCTTTTGATTTGAACTAGTTTTGATAAAATATAAAATAATTTAAATTTTATTAGGTAAAGAGCGTTTACTTAATATTGGTGTTCATAATATAAATCAAATAAAAAACTTAATTATATAAATAGATAAACATTCATATTGAAAATTAGATTATATGAATATGGACTTAGGAGAAAAATACAAGGTAAGAAAATATATGATGGACAGTTTTTTAGTTTTAATTTTTGTTGAAAAATTATGAGTGTAGAGATAGAGAAATACTTACGTACCCACAAAGTGTTACATTATCCGTATTCTACCTAATAAAAATGTTACAAGTATCCACTATTATTTATCCCATATCCCATAGATTTCTTCTAATTATTTCTCATTTTCCATAATAAATATATATTATAATGGGTTATAAAAAAAGAAATAATTAAGATTATATAAGTATTTATCATAGAGAGAATGTAGATGATTCAATAATGAGTAATTTATTAATTTTAAATTTATATTTTTAACTTTGATCATTCTAAATAATTAAAACATTTATGGCTTTTTGATAAATAGTTTTTCCTAGAGTTCCTTCAATCTAAATTTCCCAAACTAATCCTGTCATTCAACCTCTGTAGAGATGAAAATCGAATACGTTAGCAAAAATTTTTCAAACTGGCATTAATTAATGTTGTAAAAAATTATTTTAATATAAAATAAACGTATTATTTTATCAAAGATATAAGAAAATTACCCTTTGCAAAATATATAAAAATTAAATATTATACTGTATATAAATTAGATATTAGCGTAATAACGTATATATGTTGCATGTTGTAATAATATTTTTGTAATTGAATTTAATTTTGATTAAGTATCTAAACACGTATAATATATATTAGAACTAATATTAAGAATATTAATACCATGAGAGTAAGATTCGAAACAGAGATGAAAATTTGATATTGATTAAAAGTTGTAGACTAAAACGTTGAAGAGGAATTAATGAGCCTAGCTAGCGTGATTTGTGATATATATCAGAGAATTCCATCAATCCATTATCATATGTTTTTTTATATAGATTATCATATGTTTTTTATATCTTGATTTTTTCAATATGTTATTAAAAACTACAATTAAATTCAGCTGAAATAATTAATACCAAAATCAGGTTTATACCTACCTTCAATTTTATTATCTAAGTATAGATGGACAATAGAAAACCGAGCTTGGATTGAACTACACTAAATCCATTGACTATTAGAGTGGTCCAGGAAGTTTAGAATATAAAATTCATTATTTTTTCATTTTATATACGAAAGGCAAAAAATTAAATACGATAAATACAATTATGATAATAAACACACTTACAGACAAATCAAAAATTGTTCAAAAAAATAAAAATTAATTGCAAATCTACAGGAGTCTTCAACAATATTAAATAAAATAAACATATAAATGGCAAAATATTAAAAAGAAAAGTCACCTAAACTTGATTAATCACTTGATCCACAACTCGATTCAACCCGATCAATCAATCGTGAAATTCTATTTTGTCATACTGCTTATTTAAATCGAATTAAAATGTATTTATTGGCTTGAGATGTGATGAAAGCACATAAATGCATTTAGTAGCCTGTCCATGGCAAAGATAAAGAGCTGAAAAGGCTGCAAAATTCCTTTTGATGGGTCTCTTCTGTACAACACAGGATGCTTTCTTACGAATGTTTCGTCTCAGCATCGATGACCCTTACAAGGATGGGAATGCAGCAGCCCTCAAGAGATTGCACAACAAAACAATGGTAGAAAATTAGAGGCTGATGAAGGGTTGATTAGGAGCTTTTGGTAATCTTCCAGTGGTTTCATTATCTGCTGTTGTGTTACTTTGTGGCGAGTTAAAATGTGTTGGATTTGTGTCAGTGTGTTGAACATTATGCAAAAAAAAAAAAAACCCCAAGAATTTCGATAAATGTTGTGTTTAACTTGAGATGTTTTGGTGTACCAAAGATATAATATTGTATAACTTGGTGAACTTGTTATTTATTTGCAACGCTTGTATAAGATTTCAATTTTTCTGACATAATATTGTATTAATTTCTTATTTTATCCTTTATTTTATTGTCTAATATGGGTTATAATTATTTACCAAGAAAAAATACAATCACGGTGACATATTCAATTTTATCAGGAAAACTGTTAGGGGTAAAGAGAGAAAAATTTACTGGGAGAAATGATTCATTGCATATAATTGTGAAAGTTGAAAGTAGAAGAATGCAAGGAATGGGAGGGAATATTTTGTAGAGAATTACTCAAAAACCTTTATTTTTCTTCAACTTCTTCTAATGTATGCTTCCCCAAACTTAAGGACATTTGCATATCAGATTGCAACAAAGTGAGATGGTTGTTCTCATATTCTCTAGCTTCTCATTGTCTTTCACTAGAGGAAATAACAACAGACAGATGCTCTAAACTTGATATGCTTGTTGATAGAGACTGTGATGGAGGAGTAGCACATGTGGATTGGCTAAGCCTTCCAGAGTTGAGGAAACTTACTGTAAAAGAATGAGAGGAATGGAAGGAAATATTTTGTGAAGAATCATTCAATCTTCTTCTTGTAATGTTTTCTTCCCCAAACTTGCGTATCAGATTGCAACAAAGTGAGATGGTTATCTTATTCTCTGGCATCTCATTGTCCTTCACTTGAGAAAACATGGATAGACAATTGCTCTGAACTTGAGAGGCTTGTTAATGGAGTTTGTGATGAAGAAGTAACACTTGGGGATTGGCTTCCACTTCTCAAACTAAAGGTGTTAGAATTGAATAAGTTGCTGAAATTGAGAGAGATTTTCGGAGCAGTATCTGAGTACAACTTGGAGTCCCTTCATGATAAACGAGAATATTTACAACAAGTGTTAGTATATCTTTATAAATTTAATATTACTTTGTGATGTGATCCATATATCGTCCGTTTCTTGGATTGTCATGTAATCATTTATTATATTTACTTTACAGGAACAAGACAACAAGAGAGTATGAGCAGTGAATTCAGAATTATGTTCTATACAATTATTTGAACCACCAAAAGTTGGAATATGTTTGAAAAAGCCCCACACAAATTGTGAGCCTTCATAAACTTGGAAGTGTTTGGTTGAGGGACTGCCCAAGATTGAAAAATATCTTTGATCTTGCTACTGTTTCAAAAGCCTTGTTGAGGGTACTTAATAGTATCTAAATGTGAGGAATGGGAAGGAATATTAGAGGAAATAACAATTGAAGATTGCTCTCAACTTGAGGCCTTGTTCAAGGCTATTATGAAGGTGAAGCTGCTGGTCATGATCATGAAAAGTTTGTCTCCTAAACTGAATGATTTTAATTTCAGAAGGTTGTCAAAGCTGAGAGAGATCTACTCAGGTTGTGAATTCAACCACCTATATAAAACTGTATGTCTAGAAGACAGTCCAAACATATGCAACATCCTGTTAGAATACAAGGCCTCATGAGGTACATTTTTACACCCTTTCTAAATAAGAAACCAAATAATACTTGCTCAACCTTTCTTTAAAACTATCTTTTTAATTAATTTATTAATTATCATTATTATTATAATAATATTGTGAGCATTACAATCCAATAACTTATAGAACCCTTCATTATTGTATTTTCCGTTCTCATCGTATTCATATTAACCAACAAGAGTTGGATCGGAATGAGTTAGTTTATTACAATGTAATAAATCAATATTTAAATATTCGCTAAGAAAGGCCCCCACATTTAGTGTCCGACAATACCTTGAATAAAAAAATAAAAATATAATAATATGTATATTAATTACATATAATAATACTTCAATGTATTGAATGCACCTTAACCCACATTTATTAAATAAGTGACAAGAGGTTGTAATATTCTAGATTCATTAATTGTATAACCTAAAAGTAATTAAGATTAACCATCTACACAATTTTTACCCCGTTATTCTCAACATATTATAAATAGTTAGCTCTTGTATAAGTCCAATTATGTAAGGACAATTTTGAAAAATATGTACAAAGGGAGAATCATAATTAGCTTCTAATCAATAAACATAATACCTGACAAGTGAAAGTTACTCATTAGTAAATCTATAAACTAGTAAGATATTATGTGATTTAGTTGGGACCTATTTATAGTTATCTCTAAAATAAATAGTTTTTCAGTTTTTCAGATATTACATTAATCAACGGTTTCTTATGGTGTCCTTTATTTCATTTCTGTAATATAGTTTATTGTTTTCACAAAAAAAACAATACAATTACAATTCTGCATTCATTTTTACCAGGAAATCCAAGGGATAAAGAATAATTTGCTGAAAATAGCCCAATTACAAATATTTAATTTTTTCCTGCCAAGAAATTACAAAAATTTAATAGTTGTGTGTCTCAGATCTCAGTTACAGTATAAGAATGGGTCATTTTATATCTCTGGCAATTATTAACACGAAAGCAATATTAAAATGAATACATTAACATTTAACTATTATTTTATATCATTCCACCAGACAAAATTTAAAAAGAAAAAAATCCGTTAATATCATGTTATTGTTCTGAGATATACAAAAAACCCTCTGTGGCATTAACTCAGAAAGAATGTCAAATTAATCAAATAAAATACAACACATTGCTGATACGGCTGAAGCCACATGTGGGAAATTTTTATCTTCTTTCTCCACCCAATCAGCTTCAAAATATACATACAGGACTGCAATAGGAAATAGTGTTACGTTAAATAACCATATTTGAGTAAATAAAGCTCAGCAATCATCACTTCACATGCAATAGTAGCAACAACTAACAACAACAAGGCTAATACAATCTTTAGCCTCTCAAATTCCCTCATTTTGATTTTAATCCCTTAAATTTTAAAATTTTAAATCAATAGTTTTGATCCTTCAAATTTTATTTCATTTGAAACATTAGTCCCCATAATTTAATATAAACTAGGAGCAATTTACCCCCTGAGAGACCAAAACTACTGGTTTGAAACTTGATGGACCAAAGCAAAATATATTATTTAAAAGTATTTATTTGTGTATAAGTTAAGAGAAAAACGATAAATACAAATATTTTTAAATATTGTATTTAACTTTTTTAATCTCCCCAGCAAAAATTAATTAGCTCTAATATTAAGGACTGAACATAAACAAACAGTCAAGAATAGAGGATATGAATAAACTCTAAAGCTTCCATTCATGATCAATCCATCTTTTTCTCTATGAATCATAATCATGCATGCAACACACCAGGTTTTCAATCAATTTATAGGAAGACAAGCAAGACCGTTTTGAAGCGTGACCTGTGACAATTCCAACCTTGGCCAAAGAAATTATGATTCCAATCATCATTAACATAAACGATTATAAGTGACTTACTTTGAAGTTGAACTGTGCTTTCTTACATAATGAATATTCTAAATCAGGTGCTCTCTTCTTGGTCATCTATGTCATCAAGGATAACGTACTTTGTGGCCGAATCTGTTTTCAAGGTCCCACCCACATCATCTTCACCAGTTTCACCCTTCTGAAGCTTACAGTATCTGCCATTCAAATATATGTGTGTGTGTGTGAGTGAGAGAGAGAGAGAGATTAGGGACCAAAATGGAATTGAGAGGAAGTGATGAATATAAACAAAGTTGCCATAGCTGATGACTTACTTGTACCAATTGAATAAACTAACACCAAAAATGATAGTGAAGAGACCAAGTCCTTTCAACCAAGTGAATTGATCGTGGAAGTATAGGACGGCAACCTATACAACATGAAAATTAACTATATGACAAATACAACACAAAAAAAATTAAATGAATTATGTATATGATGCACTTGAATGAGTAAAATAATACACAACAGCAGCACGAAACCTTGGTTTCTCCCATCCTCATCAATTTTATTAATTACTAATTACTCCTAGTATGTTTTATAAGCAAAAACCACCAAATCACATAAAACAAATCATTAGTTAAAATTAGTTAAAAGCGATAAAATGTGCAAGAAATGCAAGTTTTTTCCCCTAAATATACCCCTATTTATAGAGAGGATGAGTGAATGTGAGCAAGAGAAAGAGACTGAGAAAAGAGATGAAAGATAATGAGTGGAGAAAATACAAGAGAGAAATATAATTAATTGAGGGTAAAAATGGAAAAGGCCATTAAGTTTTTAAATAAAGACAACTTGTTGCTTATAAAAAGGACAAACCTATGTGAAAGAATGTTGCTTATAAAAGGGGGTACTAAATACACAGCACTGGTTGTGTTTTAAAACAATCTTGAAACATTTCTTTCTAGAGTCATGAATGATATAAGCACAAAGTGACAACTCAGCTAGGTGCTTTAGAAATACGAGACAGAGCAAACTAAAGGGTGGTAGTCACTGGATATTCAAGTCAATTGGCAAAGAAAGGGGGGGGGGATTTATACCAATATGGTAACAGCCTCCTTAACAACCCCGGCTATTGTAACTGTGACTGCACTAGTTACTGAGACAAGAACATACTCAGTGAATACCTGCAAAAAGATTATCCACCTTTGAAAACTGATTTGACAGTTAAAGAAGCAGAAAGTCAAACAATAAATATTGTAAAATAATGTCCTTTGAAAAGGCACATTCTCTCTTACCATAAGAAAAGCAAGTGCGCCACCCAAAAGCATTAGTAAACAACTCTGAGTCATATGCCATGGACTATTAAAATATTTGTTTTGCCTGAATTCATCCCATGGATCCAATGCAAGAGAGAGAATAGCAGTTGCTCCCGCCATTACTGGGCTTACATAGCTCATAAAAGTAAGCGGATTTTTCATCCCTGAAATTATTTTATCAACATTTCATTAAATTATAGATCTTCTGAATCTCTCACTGGAAAGTGAAAATGAGTAAAGGAAAAAAACTTGAATGAAGATAGAGGATTCAAAGAAGATGAAAATAGAGAAACACTTAAAAGAAAATGATAAATTGCCATTTTATAGAGAATTTAGCCTCAACAAATCCTCAAGCTAATTCAAAAACCTCTCTTAATACGAATATCATTCATCAAATCAATATTATTACGTGTATGGTAATTATAAGAAGTTGCTCGGTCATTGTTTGCTTTGTATGACGATTTACATTCAGTGACGGAAGCCTTGATGAATGGGAGCATAATCCTTTTTTTTCCTTGGCTTGTGATGCGACCTAGTGGAGCAAACTTTTTTAGCCTAAGATTTCTCCCCTTGCATCTTTTATAGTATAAGAGGCTTTTTGCTTCCCTAGTTCCTTGGGGGTTTGAGTGAAAGGGTATTTATTTGAAATAATACAAAAGGATGGGATTTCACTCTTGCTCTGTACTTCCTACTGTTACGTAGTTCCTACCTCTACGACTTATTCATGTCAAGTCTAAAAGAATACCAAAAATATATCATTGAATGAGATAAAATAGTTCTGATTGAGTGATACTTCTCAGTTCTCATCAAAATATCACATAAACTACAAATGTTTTGCATAAAAACAATTACTGCAGAGCTATTCAGGCACTTACCATAGGCTTCTTTCTTTAGCATTTGTTTGGTGTCAAATTGCATGAAGAGAACAAAAAACAAGTCAGCCCAGCAGAATGGAGCAAGGGCAGAAAAAATGTGTGCACAAAATAAGAAAATAGATATTGAAAAAGAAATCAGAAAGATGTGAACCTGCAGAAGAATCTGAGTCATGCACCAACGAAACCCAGACATAACAGCAGCAAGCATAACAAGTACGAATCCCCAAAATTCAAATTCTGTCTCTTTAGCAACTGCATTTAAAGTGAAATGTATTTCAGATGGATATACAAATTCCTCGATGTGTACAAGTTCTTAATGCTTGAAAAATGCACTTAAAAGAAAAGGGGATAAAATATAGCTGCATCATTTATTGTGCAGATGTACAAAATAATAACTCGGTGATAGTCTAAAAAAGAAATATAATCATATGAATTTCAAATAGTTCACTGTCCACATTTGACCACTTGCCCACATATATTTATTGTGTAAAACCAACAACACCCTGACCTTGGAACAGTTTCTTTTGATAAGGTATAAAGAGTTTGGTAATCATAAGCAGGCCAAAACTTGCGCAATGTACTCTCTTAGCAGTAAATGCATATCAAAATCTTAAATAAACTGCATGAAACCTAGAGATGTTGTCTATACCTGTTAGTAATATACCAATGGAGATGACTGAGATGATGCCTGACAGTTTAAAGCTTGGTTTCTCCAACCTTCAAATAAAAATTTCCAATTAAATGACAGTAAACAGGGATTAGTACAGAAAATGTATGCATCTTCATACTGACATGCATGACAAGTTTTAGACACCACCCAAAAAAATGCTTTTCATAAAAAGTACAATATAATATGAAAGGAAACCAGTCTAATTTTTGTGATATGCATAAACATTGATTATTTCCCCTGCAGTAAAATTGCTTGGACTGAGTGCTTTATGGTAGACAACAGTAGCCACAGCCACAGGATATGACTTATGAATGTTAGGCAGTAAACATTTTACATCACTTGTCAAAATTAAGTTCGTGTTCCTAGACAGTTTAAGTAACTTATGCCTCCATTCAATTTTAGATGGATTCAGATAGATTAATTAAACTACAAAGCATCATCCCCATCTACTGTCACATGATCCAAGTATTTTTTTTTTTAACAGATAAAAAATTTAGAATTTGAAGCCCTGAATGGAAAACCACTTTTTCATGGAACTTTACAGTTGGAAACCATATAGGCATACATAAATGGATCAATTAATTGACTGTAACACTGAACGAAGTTTAAATTTACTTTAGAATTAAGAATTCAGCAGAAGCTTTGGATAATCCCTTCCCAGCATGACAAGAAGGAGCTATTCCTCAAATTTAAAGGAGGCTTTCTATAATTTTAAGTCTCCTGGGGTAACTAAAAGATAAAAAAACCATATTACCTGAAAGCAAAAGCGAACAGAAGGAGAAAAATTGGAGCAGCAGATTTACACTACAAGAAAGAAAAATAAAATAGAAGATGGTTACTTCCACAATGAAAAAAGAGAAAAAGCAAAAAAAGAAAAAGAAAAGAAATAAAATACATTCTTCAGTAACAATACAAAAAAAAAAATAGATATCATTTGATATTTCTCTCATGATGAATAAAAAGAAGGAAAAAATCACCAACCATTGTAGCAAAAGTGACAGAGATGAAAACAAGAGAAGCATTGCTCAAGTTAATATCCAATGCTGACCCTAGAGCAGTTGGTACAACTGTGAAAGGAAAATTCCATCTGAGGCATTAGTTGATAGAAAAGTCAATATAGTAAGCAGTTATAAATTTACAATAAAAAGTACTGACATGTGGAGAAGGGGGGAAAAGAAAAAGTCATCCCATTGTCCAAAGCAAATATTCTTGGATCATTTCATGTCACAAGCAAATGTGTGCATTCAATGAAGAGGATGATAATCCGAAAGATCAAACAATTACAACCATCCATTCATGTGTGTTTGTGTAACACACACACACATATAAAGCAATCCGATCGGGATATAATATAAATTATTGGGATATTCAGAAAGATGTGCAGAAATGGATAATGGATTGATAGAGATAAGAAATAATACTGTCCACTCAAAATCTCCCAGTAATCAAATTCCAATTAGCATGTTTATCATCGTAATAAGACAATAACATACCAAGGTTTGGATCACATATTATTATACTCGAGAAAGAAGGCATAAGACAAAAAAAAAGAAGAAGAAATAAAATATACCAGAATTACATATTTACCTCGCCATAAGTAATCCCTCCAAGACATAGAAACGCTATTTTGGAATCTATGAGACCAAAACCATGTGATAAAGTTTGACAACACAGCTTGCATTGCAAAGTGGATAGCATTCATCAGGAAAGGAGCTGGAAACCTTCCCATATTGTCACCTAACAGACTTTTATTGTACCTGTTTACAAGTTCAGCGTAAGAAAACTGCAGGAAAGGGGAAAAAACAATGATTAATTTATGTATGCAATAATAATTTTCTTACGGACGGAACTTACAAGGTCAAAAACAGGCTGCAAGTGTACCATAAAAGTATGAAAAATAATGTCTTTAGAACATCCGCAGCAGAAACAGGATTTGTTGAGCTTTGTCCCAGTGATCCATGACTAGCTAGAGAAACGGTGGACTCAACTTGTTTCCTTGCAGCCTCATTTTCAATGTCCAAAGAAACATACTTCTCAGATCTATTACCATTCAGATAAACAGAATCATCCCCCATGGTGCCAACACCATCCATAGGCATACCCTTGAGATGATAACTTATTCGTAGCTGATCTGTTTCAATGAAAGGTGATTCAAAATCACAATCTCTGGCCTCCTCTCCGCTAGCATCAGCATTACCTAATTGTTGATCCAAATGAACTCTTGAATCTTCCTCACACCAGTGAGAAAATGAAGGCTCTCTATCTATACCAAAGCCTAGGATTGTATTTTCGATGTTGTCAGTATCCTTCAAGTCAAACTTTTCTGAATCCAAGCTGCCTTGCTGATGACCAATTGCTTCACCACTAGATACCGAATTAGACAATATGAGTTCCCTTATGTGCATAACACAGCTAACACCTGAACAACAGTTCAGCCAAGGGACCTTTCTTCACAATCAAAGTTATCCGAATATAACAGAATAAACCAACAATTAGTAGAAACAGTCGTCTTCACGCTCACAAAAAACAGGCAGATATGTACTGGCTTTCTAAGTCAACACAATCAACTTCTCTAAGCTTCTAGGTAGCCACTCTGCTATAGTAGCTCAGATCAAAACTGGAAACGCCAACTTCACCTGTACAATAGAAATGTTCGTACAGGGATGGTTAGATCAGCTCAATTTACATTCAGCTATAGACAAAAAAAATCTAGCTGAGAAACAAGAGGTTTGTATCTCTTTATATCCAAATCATAATCTGAAAACCCACTCTGCAAAATTCAAAACTTAAGATCAAAAGCATACTTTTTTACCTAAATAAACCCCAATCCAAAGCAAAAATAAGTGACCCAGAAAGAAACAACCATCTTTCCGGTGAACAATCAACAACACATGAAGGTAGTCAGACCATGAACTACTAAACCAAACAGTCAAAGAACAGGGCAGCCCACCTAAGGACGATTGAGAAACAGAGAGTGTGAAGGAAGCAAAGGACAATCTGATGTGAACCAAGGAGAGAGAGATCCGATGGGAGTGTCTTAAGATCGAAGCTTAGGAGAGAGCGTACAGTCACAAGCGGTATTGGTTTGAACGTAGTAATCGTCTCTGATGTTGGTGATGCCGCATCTGTTGTACCTTCCTCAATGGAATATCAGTCCTTCAATGTTAAAGAGAGGGTAACACCATTGTTCCTTCGATTTTAAGCGAGTGGATTTGCTCCGCCCAGAGATTTTCAACGTTTCAAGTTATGGTCATGGGCCAAAAAACAGAAAATAGTTAAAATCTTGTGAGGCGGCAAGGTTCGGAAGAATCAACCTACTTCTCCAACGTTGCTGTCGATAGAGATGGTCTCGTTTTACGAATAAATACTGTTAAACGTGTTTATAAGTGAAGGAGATTGTGTAATGTGATGAGACGTACCGAGGAATCTATATTTATAGTGAGCAATTTTATCTTTCTTCAAAATTTAAATCTTGAATCCGATATCTTTGTATTTGAAAATCGAAATAATTGTATAATTTTAATAATATCTTTTATAGTATACAGATATCAATTTTTTAAAATATAATATGGATAACGGATCTCAAATCTATATTAATTAACATTAAATTTATACTAAATCAATAATCAACATTAAAATTATACTGAATAAAGAAATATTTTTTATCTTCTTCGGGTTACTTAAAATTATCCATCACACATTACTATCTTTTAGAATATATATATATATATATATCAATTTTTAAGAAAATATAATATGTATAATGGATATCGAATCTATATTAATAGATATTTATTAGTTAATATTAAATTTATATTAAAGAGGTAATTTTTTTATCTTCTTTGTGTTACTTATTATTCATTATATATTACTTAGCACTACATAAACTTTAAATTAAATTGAAGGATAAGTGGATATCCAAAAAAAAAAAGTATATGGGATGAATGAAAGAAGTAAAATAAAATAAATGATATTTTATTATAGTTTAGATTATCTTTTTGAGTTTTTTATTATAGAAAATTAAATTTTAATACATACATACATATATATATATAAGTTTGTATGATATACTTAGATATCATTAGCTTGTTTTACATCTGGGCAGGTGAGCTGTGGGGGCATCATAAGGGATCAATAGAGTGCAATTCGTGAGACCTTCTTATTGAACATTGGAGCAAGAGATGCGTTTTTTGCTGAACTGCTTGCTTTTATGGGAATGCTTCATGCTTGGGATGGTGGATTCAAAAAGGTACTAGTGAAGAATTATTGTTAAAACTACTCAATTATTAAGAGAATGCTCATTATGAGCTTATTATTTACTGTCACGAGATAGGCAATAAAAATTGATGATTGAGATACACCACTGGCCAAGAAAGTATTGTCACTCTCACCTAACCTACATTTTTTGCCTTTACAAGATCTTCTCTTATCAGTACAGTCTATGGTTATGTAGTTTTCTTTTATTTTATGATGTATAAAAAAAAAAGATATCCTTAACTTGCATGGATGGTATGTTGGGATTAGGACATACAAGCAGCGGAATTTAGAATTTTCTAATCCCAAATACGAATCTGTCAAAAGCGTTTAGATCGAGGAGATGAAGGCGTACTTTTTGTGTTTTGAAATTGTCCCTTCCTCTACGTCTGGATCTCTTCAAACTCCACAACCTTATGTGCTCTTACTTCCGATCACGAGGAGCCGAAGTTCTTTCAATCACCTCCCTCTACCGGTATCCACGCAAACAGTCTCCAACAATAGCAGCATGCTAGCGCCTCTTTGTTTCACTCTCTCTTTCTAGAGTTTCGTGGCTCAAGAGCGAATTCAAATTCAGAATGGGATGCCTCTTCTGTTCACGAGCACTTATGTTTATAAAGCTCATAGAGTACACCATAATCAAGGATTAATATTTTATGAATAGTGAAAAATTAGAATTTTAATTTCAAAAAGATATTCCAGATCTAATCTTGAAATTCGGATTTCAAAGGATATTCCAGATCTAATCTTGAAATTCGAAATTTGAAATTCAAAATGTGAAATTCGAATTTTGCAATCTTAATTTGGATTAAATTGATCTGATCAAATCATATCCATTTAATTAATCCAAATAATGAGCCAACAGATTTAATTTATCTTTATAAATTAAATTGATGCT
>JANTPZ010019715.1:0-19873 GCA_025593235.1 Vachellia pachyceras | reverse complement strand
TTAGTTGTTGTTTATATTTTATTTAGTTAAAGAGAATAAAATAAATTGAAATTTAAAAGAAGTATGAGATTTTGGATATTTATTCTATGAATAAAAAATAAAATATAAAATAAATCCCTCCTAAAAATAATTATAGGTGTGTAAACTTATCTTATTATTAAAATAAGTAATACAAAATAACTATTATTATAATTATTATTTTCATTTTTTAAAAAAGAAAAAGAAAGAAAAAATAAATTATATATAATATTATTTTATTCAAACTAAAACCCTAACCCTACATCTATATAACATACATATTACTCACCCTAACCCATAAACTTACTGCTACAGTAACCGCACCAGTATAGTGCTCTCTTTCATTTTCTTTTCCATAGCTACAGTGTTGAGTTACAGTACCAGCTACAGTGTTCCTGTTCTCTTTCTTTCTCCCTCATTTCTCTTTCTCCAAGTATCATAGCGTTATCAACCTTATTTCTTTTTTTTTTTCTAAGTATTCTCACAGCTTTTCTTCCCTTAAAATGTCTTGTCGAAGCTTTTATTTTTACTCTATTGTTTTTTTTCCTTCTTGTTTCATTAAATCTGACTGATGCATGTACATATGCATATATTGAAAGCAAAGTCACATATGTCTCGTCCATAAAAAAAGGAAAGTAAGTAATATATATGACTAGAGAAGCCTAGTTGTACGTTCTCTTCTTTAATTGTAGTAATACATATATATTTATATATAATATTATTATATATAATAATCTATATATATAAATAATGTTTATGCTGTATTTTTTTATAGGAACCAAATCTGCCCTTTTCTATCATCTTTTTATTAGTGTTTATTTATGAGATATATATATATATATATGCATATAAGATATGTGTAGTTACTGTGTGTGTAGGTGTATAGCCATGCCCATAGGTACCTATTCCTTTATGCCTTCACTTATCATCCTGTCTTGACCAACCCAAGAGAAATATATATATATATATATATATATAAATATAGATATATGAGTGGGTATATGTGTGCACTTTGTTAAAAAAAGGAGTAAAGCTTCCAGCAGGTCACAACGTAGGTGTTTGTGTGTGTTATGTGTGTATGTGAGTATATAAATGTGTGTGAGTGTAGGGTGTTTATGAAGGTGTGTAGACATTTTCCTTGATTAAAAAATAAAATAATAAAAAAAATATAATGAATAGAATGGCAAGACAGTTGCGTGATGTGTCTATATATATATATATATTAATATTATATAATAATATATATTTAAAAAATTGCATATAATAATATATAATAGAAAAATCTATATATAGAAATATATATAATTATCCGTGTTTTTTTAAATATGTATATAACATTATAGTTAAATTGAAAATTTATAATATAATGATATACCTATTACAACCACTTTTATTATTGTCGTTGTTATTATTATTCAAACATGTAAAATTATAAAAAGAGATTATAAATTATAAAAAAATAATAAATTTTGTCTCATATGAATAAATGAGACAGCTTATATATTTGACTAATATTTGGGTGTAAAGGGTAGTCTTAGGTACTTAGATTTATCCTTGAAGCAACTTTCAGCATAGGTTAATTAGTGTATTGATAGAAATTGTTGTGTATGATTTTGGTTTACTCTCATTAAGAACTTTGGAGTGACTTTTGTGTGCTCGCCTATAAGTTAGGGAATGCAGGTAACTCTAAAAATTCTTCCATATAATTAAATTGTGATTGAATTATATTTTATTCATTTTGGACTGAATTATATAGATGCAAATATTTTTGAAGTTTTCAATATATAATTTGACATGAAAATTTTTATGACTGTCATGGCAGTTGCATTATGATTGGGTTGGAGTATGGAGGAGAAATACGTATGATGAGATTTTTATCACGTGATAAGCCATCACTCGACGCACGGTAGATGTCATTTGTAGGGCCCATTTACCCATGCATTTCCTTTCGCCAGGATTATATTGGAATTGTGGGACATGTGACGCCTCCTTGGTTTTCTTTTAAGGAGGTGAGTCATAGTCCAGACTTGAGCTCTACACCTTTGGCCGGATGTATCTTAAGAAACTGGTGAGCTTGGACAATCCAGTTACATGGATAAGTTTCTATTAGACTATGTGTTAGCTTATGGCTTCAGTCAGCGAAATAAGGATGGATGGTGATATAAGGTGGTTGCATATTGCATTATTATGCATTAATTGTGATATTTTGATTGTGATTTGCATAATTAAAAAAATGAAATTGTTTATTTGATGATTTTATATATATAAATGACATGTTTTAAAGAATTGATGTTGGAAATCCTCATTGTTTACACATGGCAAAAATTTCATTAAGCATTTTGGTTAAAAATTTGGGGTGTTACTTTTTTTGTATCAGAACTACTGTATTTTGTGGCTACTTTATCCTTTCCTTTGAACAAACGCTTTCTGCAAGTTTGATTTCTTAATACTTTTAACGGGCATGGCAAATAAAATATCATAGCATATGTACTTCTTTTTATTTAGAGTTAGAATCTATTTACTTTTTATTTAACACATTTGATTACCTTATGGTGTTCATCATAGGAAGGGAAAATGGTGAACACTCGAAGGACTAATTCTGTCCCCGTTCCTCATTAGAATGGTCTTCCTCGTCAAGATGGCAATGCGATTTTATTGGAGTTATGGGATTTGGTTCTAAACCTCAATCAAACAGTAAAGAAGCATGATGATGAATTGGCAAAGATGAGAGGTCAAGGTGGTGTACATGAGGGAACTCCTAGTGACCATCAATCTAAAGGTGGCAACCGTAGAGACAATGAATCTACAGGTGGTAGCAGTTCTCAAGTTCAGACCCGCACTATATCCATTGCTGATGTTTGGGCTAGCTTTAAGAAATTTAACCCTTCAATGTTCGAAGGAAAGCTAGATGCGGTGGAAGTACTAGAATGGTTGAAGAGGCTTGAAAAGATTTTCAATGTTATGGATATTAGCTTTAAGCAGAAGGTTCTAGTTGCTCAGCAGCTGTTGCATAAAGTAGCCCATGAATGGTAGGAGAGCACCAAATTGGATGACAATGAGATTACTTGGGAGGAGTTCATAGAGAAGTTTGAGTATTATTATTTCCCTACTTCTATCAGAGTAGCGAAAGAGACTGAAATTCTGACTTTCAAGCAAGAGGATTTACACGAAGATGAGTTTATTCCTCGCTTCTTGGAGTTGTCCATGTTTTGCAAGTATTCGCAATGCAACTCCACCTGGGTGTGTGACCGATTGATAGAGAAAACAAAGTCAGAGTTGAGAATAGTTTTATCACTGTTTCTAGATGAGATAAGTGATTTGGAGAGGATGTGTGACAAGCTACGCACTATAGCAAGGAGTAAACGAGCAAAAGAGGTTGAGAAAATGAAGGGATTTCAAAACAGACCCACAAATTCCTTGAGACCTTTAGGGGGATCAAGAAGAGTAGTTCCAACTTCAGTGGTACAAAGAGGCACTTTGGCCAATCCTCAAGGAATCATTTTGGTGGACCTCTGAAGAATCGTTTTAGTAGACCTTAAAGGAGTCAATTCAGTGGGCCTCAGAGGAGTTAGTTTAATGGAGGACAGAATTCTTATAAAAGTTCCACAACTCCTATTACTAGTACGGTCAATTCTCAAAAGTGTGCTAAGTATGGGAGGATGCACCAGGGAAACTACATGATTTGTTTCAAGTGTGGAAAGCCAGATCATATCTCTAGATTCTGTGAGGAAGGCTTTCAGGGGGCCAATGATGCTAGAGCTACAATTCCAGGCAGAGTGTTCTCCTTATAGCAATAGGAGGCTAGTGCTGCACCAAACTTGATTAAAGGTACTTTCAAACTTCAAGGCCTTGAGATTGATACTTTATTTGATTCTAGTGCAACACACTCATTTATATCTTATGGTTGCATACTTCAATTGAAATTTCTTGTACATGAATTGTCTTTTAATATGATTATCTCTACACCTGTGGGAGCCTCAATGAAAACTTCTAAGGCTTGCTTGAATTGTATGATTGAGTTTAACAGTAGAATCTTGACTATAGATCTTGTTTGTCTACCTATGAAGGGTATAGATATGATAGTAGGGATGGATTGGTTGTCAAAGAATGACGCCATCCTTGGTTGCAAGAGAAAGACCGTTTTTCTTCCAGTTACCTCTATAAGTTCGAGTGACCACAGTTGTTGTTCGCAGTGCAAGTTGAGAAGAGTGTTCGTAAAAGTTATCAATCATACATGGTATTCTTCTCCATTCAAGGAGAAGTAGAAGAAAGAATAGAAGATGTCAAGGTGATAAGTGAATTTCCATAAGCGTTTCCGAAGGAGATGATTGGTCTACCTCCAAAGCGAGATGTGGAATTCTCTATTGATTTTACACCCGAGACAACACCTATCTCTGAAGATCCTTACCGATTGTCACCATCCAAATTAGTAGAATTGAAGAAATAGATTGAAGAGTTATTACAGAAGGGTTTTATCAGACCCAATGTATCACCTTGGTGATCGTCTATACTCTTTGTGAAAAAGAAATATGGAAGTCTGAGGTTGTGCATTGATTATCACCAATTGAATAAGGCAACTATAAAGAACAAATATCCTTTACCTAGGATTGATGATCTACTTGATCAGTTGACCGAAGCATCCATGCTTTCCAAGATTGATTTGAGATCAGGCTACCACCAATTAAGGGTCAAAGTTGAGGACATCTAAAAAATGCATTCATAACAAGATATGGCCATTATGAATTCCTTATTATACCATTTGGGCTAACCAATGCTCCAACAATCTTTATGGATTACATGAACAGAATTTTCAGGCCATATTTGGATAAGCTTGTAGTGGTCTTCATTGATAATATCCTCATTTACTCTAAGGATAAGGATTACTATAGGGAGCATCTCATAGTGATGTTACAAGAATTTAAAGGGCATAAGTTATATATAAAGCTATCTAAGTGCGAGTTCTGGTTGAAGGAAGTTAAAATTCTAGGTTATGTTGTATCAGCTGAAGGAGTATCAATGGACCCCACCAAGATAAATGCAGTATTGAATTGGGAGATAACACAAAGTGTCACAGAGATCCGAAGCTTTCTGAGATTGGCAGGCTACTACCAGAGATTTATTAAAGGTTTTTCGTAGATAGCTATGCTATTGACTAAATTAACCAGAAAAGATCAGCCGTATATATGGAATGACAGGTGCAAAGCAGCTTTTCAAAATCTAAAGAATTAGTTGAGTATAGCCCTGGTACTTACAATCACATATCTTAACTAGACCTTCACCTTATATATGAATGCTTCTAAAAAGGGACTTGGGTGTTTGCAGATTCAAAATGGTAGGGTCGTTGCTTATGCTTCTCGAAAATTGATGCCGTATGAAGAGAACTACGCTACTCATGATATAGAATTGGCGGCAGTGGTATTTGCACTGAAGATTTGGAGACACCATCTCTATGGTTCATAATTTGAGGTTTTCAATAATCATAAGAGTTTGAAGTACCTGTTTGACCAAAAGGAGCTAAACATGCAGCAATGGAGGTGGATGGAGTTCCTTAAGGTCTACGATTATGAGCTGAAGTATCACCTAGGCAAGGCGAATGTTGTAGCAGATGCCTTAAGCAGGAAGTCTATCCATGCAGCTCAGATGATTGTATAGGAACCTAAGTTATTGGAAGATGTGCAAAGTTCCCTTATTGATATAATGTCAGGATTAATCGCTACCAGGGAAGCACTGACCATTGAGAATGTAACATGGAAGGAGATTAAGTTTATGCAATTTAAAGATGAGTTCTTATTGGGGTCAGAGAAGATGTCGAAGAAGATGTAGAATCAAAATTTAAGGTTGATGAAGATGGGATACTGAGGTACAAAAGAAGGGTGTATCTCCCGAATGACGAGGCATTAAGGAAGCTTATGCTTGACGAAACTCATAAGAGCAAATATACAATTCACCCTGGACAACTAAAATGTACCATGACCTCAAGTTGAATTGGTGGTGTAGAGGTATGAAGAAAGATGTGACTGAGTTTGTTACTCATTGCTTAACTTACAAAAAAAATCAAAATTGAACATCAAAAGCCGTCAGGGTTGTTACAGAATTTAGATATCCCAAAGTGGAAATGTGATAGCATCTTTATGGATTTTATCAAAGGTTTCCCTCGGACTACAGCTGAATATAATGTCATATGGGTCATTGTTGATAGATTGACTAAGTCAGCTCACTTTCAAGCTATCAGGGTTGACTACTCACTTGAAAAATTAGCCATGATTTATGTAAAGGAGATTGTTAAATTGCATGGAGTGTGAGAGAGCATTGTGTCATATCACGATCCACGATTCACTTCACGTTTTTGGAGGTCGCTGTAAGATGCTATGGTGACTCGTTTAAGGTTTAGCGCCTCTTATCGTCCCCAAACTGATGGACAGACAGAGAGGACAATACATACTCTAGAGGATATGTTGCATGTAATCCCCTGAACAAATTTAACCACATAATATATTAATGGTTAATTATGTAATTCGTAATCCTTTCTGATACCATTTATAATTCCAAGCAACCCAAACATTTTAAAAAATTAATTATTAAATCCTTAAGGTCCAGGGCACACAAGCTGTGGGTGAGACACTGGGCCCACAAACCATTCACAATTCACAGTATTATTCCGACTCAAGGCACAAAACTCGCCTACAAGTAACCCTTAAAAGCCACAAGAATAACCGATATTTAAGCATCCCCATAAACATGCGGGTCCATAATAATGCTTAAATGGATACATAACAAGTTAGAGATACCAAAAGATAAATTGTTAATTATAGATAGAATATCATGAAGTAACCATAAGGATAAAACAAATCAGAATATGCAAAACCTAAAGTCTAGCAATATACATCTTTCCTTAAGACCATCTAGCTACTTTGCCTACAGTGATAGCTACTATCAAATTGTTGGCTCCTTCTCTTCACAACTTGAACCATTAAATTCCTTTCCTGAAAAAAATATAACAATAGGGTGAGACATAAAGTCTCAGTAACCAACAATCAATTAATAGAATATACAATACGGGATTATAAGTTAGTGAAGCAATGCTAATATACAATATTCAAACAAAACTAAGGTTTTCCATTCAATACAAGTAGAATACACAAGTGATCCCTCCATCCTATTCCTTCATATCACTCCATGATGTGGATATGCTTAATGCGCCGAACAACCTGGCCAAGGTCTAGTAGCAACATTAATCCCTCTTGGGTCTAGAATCAAAGGGTGTCTAGCCTCTCACCTGGGTCTAGGCCGACTCCCCACCTGGGTATAAGTCACAATAAAGCCAACCACTATGATCAGTAGTGGGGCAACTGCAGATACAACACAAGTCCCATAATCACAAGATCAACCCAACTACTTCAATAGCATCTAATATTCCAAGCCTCCACAAATGCATAAATTCACAATTTATTACAGATAAAGATTAATTAGAATAGTTCACCATACATTCTCTAAACAAAACATATCCTTTATATATGTAAAGAAAATGCTTCCCACTTCACTAAAATTGAACATATAAAAATAGAGATAAGATTTGTAATATATAATTAAGGTATCGAAAATACCTTACAATCTATGTAAGTATATAAAAAGAATTAACCATGGTTACCTCAACTACAAAATACTTGAAAAATCAAGTCATAAAAGCACCAACCACACTCAAATCAATCTACATAATGATACAGATGCAAATTTAATACATACAAATTAAATAATGAACTTGGTTACACCCATTTAAAGTCTTGGAATAATTACTCATTTAATTTGAACTAAATTTACTTATTTAACTCAAATTTAATTTGTGTAAACAACCTTTGTGGAATAAATTATAAGTTGTTCGAATCAAAAATTTATTTTAAATTCTAACAATAGTCAAATCATGAATCCGAATCAAGGAAAATTAACAACTATTTCTCCTCACTATTTCATTAGATAGATATTGACAAAACTCGATCTTTATCTCCAAAATTAACCCTAAATTTTTGTCTTATTAGTATGATATTACTATCATTAGAAAGAGAAAATTATTTAGGAAAACTTTTATGAATGAAGTAAATTGAAAAAGAGTAGTTTTGATTACTTCATTGATTTCGAAACAAACTCTCACACCCAAAAGCCGCACCGTCAGAGAGAAAAGGAGCACAAGTCGAATACCTAGCCTACTGAGCATGACGTGAGGGGCATTTATATTGCACCCCTCACATGATCCATGTATAGCTTGTCCCCTTTCTTTTTTTTATAATATATATTGTTACTAAGCATACCTAATGGTCCCTTTACGTGGCCCTTTTATATATATATATATATATTATGTTTTTCCTTTTCTTTTTAAAGTAAAACCTTACTAAAGCCATGTGAACACACACACATATTTATATATTATATTATATTTTTTTTATTATCATTTCTTCTTTTTTCTCTTCCTTTACACAATAATTTTTTTTATCATTTATTTTTTTTTTTCTAATTCATATGTTTCACATTAAAACACATTCTTTTTGACCCAAATGAATACATAACAAATCATATTTAACATAAGTATTATTTCTAAATGACAATTAAATCCTTTAAATATATAATTATTTCTCAAAGATAATTAAATCCTCTAAATGAAAATTAGGATGTTACATTGTAGGCATGACCATTGAGCTAACAGGAAGTTGGGATAGTTACTTTTCTCTAGCTGAGTTTGCATACAACAGATATCATTCAAGCATTGAGATGGCACCTTACGAAGTGTTGTATGAAAGGAAATGTAGGTCTCCTATTTGCTGGACAAAATTGAGTGAGAGGAGTTTACTAGGTCCAGACTTAGTGGACCGGACTGAAAGGACACCATTTCTATACCATAATAATTTAATCAAAATAATTAAATAGCCACAAAATTTCGCGGAAGCGATTTTATTAAATAAGGCACCTCGGATCCTTGTCACACGATCCGTTCACAAATTGTCACATAAAAATCAAATCGCTTGACACAAAATAATAAACCATCACCAGGCCCATTAGTTCTTGTCGGCCTTCTCAAAATACAATGCATAATAATGAGCTCTATATGACAATATAAAATTCAATACAATACCAATACCAAAAGAGCCTACAAGGCTTAATGATTATGCCTCTGGCTGCTTCCCTCAGCCTCAATCAGAATTAAAGGTATCACCTGAAAAAAATTATAATAATGGAATGAGACATAGCACCTCAGCAACCGAAATCAATTTCTAACATATGCAGGATAGGAATGCAAGTCAGAGAAGCAGGTTTGTCAGTATAATAATAATTCAATATCATAATATCTATCAAAAGCAATTAAGCCCCCCAATCCACCTGCTCTGCCTTATAACTTCTGGACATGGCACATCCTATCAGTGCTAGTATACCTGGCCAACGGCTAGCTAGTCACTTCAAGAACACTATCCCCTCCCATACCACCTGCAACATGCCAAGGTAAGGAGGTTCACCCACACCAACTTAGCTTAAATCCGGGCTAAGGATCGGCAAAAGTTGAGGGGCACAACAATTCACCACTCTTCTTCATCTCGAAAATAACCCACAATATAACACATAATGATATAAATGCACAGCCATCATCCAGATAGTCCCAAAGCCATAATCATATAATTCATCACAAATGTCACAGCATCTCATGTATAACAAAACACTCATACAATTAAAAAATATACTGCTTCACTGAATAAATGTCATATATAAAAATATGTGTAATTTTCTAGATCACAATTAAATTAAAGTAAAGGTTAGAAAACACTTTACAGTCCACAACAAGCATATAAAAGAAATTAATCCCGGTTACCTTAATTCCAAGCTAAATCCCACTAGCCTTGAGAATAAAGCAACCAAACACAGTCCAGTCACCAATTAATCTACATAGTAATATAAATACGAATTTAATACAAAAATCAAATAAATAACTACCGAACATTTCAACTCACACTCTAACCCCAAATATATATTTTATAAATATTTTTCTTAATTAAATCTTTTCTTTTTTAACTTATATAAACCTCAATAAATATTTCTTTTTTTTAACTCATAAACTTTAAATATAGGATTTACACTTAAAAAAATCAATCAATTCTAAATCCTCAATCAATTTTTTTTTAAATCTAAACTGTTTAAAAGTTCAATAATTTCCATAATCCATACTCCTAATAAATCATTTTAAATCAATTTTATATGTGAAAATACCCAACAAAAATTGTTTACGAAACATTTTATAATAAAAAAATGTTTATAAAATCACATAATATAAAAATAAAAATTCTAAACCGATCATATCTATCAATAAATCATCCTCTATATTTTTTCTACTTAACTTTATTTAGTTAAAATATCTTATATATCCAAAATACACCTCTTTTTAAACACAACTAAATTTCTAAAATACTCAAGATATCAAATAAATAAATACGACCTTATAGAACTTAGTTATAAAAATAAATCTACCATTTTATGGCCTTCTACAAATAAAACTCAAACTGGACAAAAATATAAATCCTAAAATATCCTCTACCAAATATAATATTACAACCGATAGATAGAGAAAAATAATTTGAACAACTTTTATAAAAGGAGTTTAATGAAAATAAATTATTTTACTTAGCCAAATAATCCCGCAAGTAGAACTTTGAAACTGGAAAATGCTTCCATCTTTCTCTTCTCTCTCTCTTCCTCTCTCTCTCGTCGCTCCTCTCCTCTCTGCAAATGGGGGGTGTGTGTGTGTGAGTGTGAAAATGTGTGTGTGTGTGTGTGAAGATTGCATGTGGGGGTATATATAACCCCCACCATCCGGCGCCTCTCATTCATTTTTTTATTTTTCTTCGTCTTCACTCTACCTTTCCCCATACTCTTCCTCTTCTCTCTTCCTTCACGCCAGCTCTGTCGTCTTGCTGTCTCTATTTTTTTATGGAACGTTACACAAACTACTCAAAAGATTAAATTGATTCAGCATAAACTTTTTACAGCTCAGAGCAGACAGAAAAGTTATGCTGATAGGAGGAGGCGGCCATTAGAATTCATGGTAGGCGAATATGTATTTTTTAGAGTCACACCAATGACCAGCATTAGTAGAGTGATTCGAGCAAGGAAGCTTGCCCCTCACTTCATGGGACCCTATGAGATTTTATAGAGAATGGGGCCAGTGGCTTACATAATTGCCTTACTCCCGCAGCTGCCGAACCTTCATGATGTGTTTCATGTATCATAACTAAAGAAATACCAACCAAATCATTTACATGCTATTGAAATGGATGAGATAGAGCTAAGAGATAATATGATGTATAAAGTTGAGCTAGAGCGAATTGTGGATGCAATGGATACGCAATTACGTAATAAAATCATCAGGCTGGTGAAGGTTTTATGGAGAGGAATGACACCCGGTGATGCACAGAGGATAAGATGAAGCAGGAGTACCCCCGTCTATTTAGCTATGTGTCTCTTTTAGTCCCTGGGCCAAATTTTGAGGACAAAATTCCTTTTAGGAGGGGAGAGTTGTAACATCCATTTTTTATTTAGAGTTGGCTGTTGTTTATATTTTATTTAGTTAAAGAGAATAAAATAAATTTAAATTTAAAAGAAGTATGATATTTTGAATATTTATTCTATGAAGAAAAAAATAAAATATAAAATAAACTCCCTCCTAAAAATAATTAATTATATGTGTGTAAAATTATCTTATTATTAAAATAAGTAATACAAAATAATAATTATTATTTTCTTTTTTAAAAAAGAAGAAAAAAATAAATTATATATATAATATTATTTTATTCAAAATAAAACCCTAACCCTACCTCTATATAACATACATATCCCTCACCCTACCCCAAACCTACTACTATAGCAATCGCGCCGCTATAATGCTCTCTTTCGTTTTCTTCTCCATAGTTACAGTGTCGAGCTACAGTACCAGTTACAGTGTTCCTGTTCTCTTTCTTTCTCCCTCATTTCTCCTTTTCTAGGTATTATAGCCTTATCAACCTTATTTCGTTTTCTTTCTGAGTATTCTCATAGCTTTTCTTCTCTTAAAATGTCTTGTCGAAGCTTTCATTTTCACTCTACTATTTTTTTGCTTCTTGTTCCATCAAATCTGACTGATGCATGTACATATGCATATATTGAAAGCAAAGCCACAGAATCTCATCCTTAAAAAAGGAAAGTAAGTAATATATATGACCAGAGAAACCTCACTGTACGTTCTCTTCTTTAATTGTAGTAATACATATATATATATATTTATATACAATATTATATATAATATATAAACAATGTTTATGCTGTACTTTTTTTAATAGGAACCAAGTGTGCCTTTTTCCATCATCTTTTTATTAGTGTTTATTTATGATATATATATATATGCATATAAGATATGTGTAGTTACTGTGTGTGTAGGTGTATAGCCATGCGCACAGGTACCTTTTCCTTTATGCCTTCACTTATCATCCTATCTTGACCACCCTAAGAGAAATATATATATATATAAATATGTATATATGAGTGGGTATATGTGCGCACTTTGTTACCAACGGTTGGTTGGATCAAGTGGTAAGCGGCTTGTTCTAGCTTAAGCAAGGTCTCGGGTTCGAGCCTTGTGTATGCAGCAGCCACCGTTGGGAGACTCACCCACCATGTTAGGTGCGCGACGCGGGTCGGGTCCGGACGTAGTCGGAGCAAGCTCCGGTGAACCGGGCGGGCAACCAAAAAAAAATGCGTGCACTTTGTTAAAAAAAAGTGTAAAGCTTACAGCAGGCCACAATATAGGTGCATGTGTGTGTATGTGAGTATATAAGTGTGTGTAAATGTAGGTGTGTCGGTGCGTAAGAGTAGATTGTAGATTTGTAAGTGCAGGTGTGTAAGTGTAGGGTGTGTGAAGGTGTGTAGCCATTTTCCTTTATTAAAAAATATAATAAAATAAAATAATAAGAAATGTAATGAATAGAATGCCAAGGCAGTGGCGTGATGTGTGTGTGTATATATATTATATATATATAATAATATATATTTAAAAAATTGTTTATAATAATATATAATAAAAAATCTATATATAGAAATATATATAATTATCCGTTTTTTTAAATATGTATATAACATTATAGTTAAATTGAAAATTTATAATATAATGATATACCTATTACAACCACTTTTATTATTGTTGTTGTTATTATCATTCAAACATGTAAAATTATAAAAAGAGATTATAACTTATAAAAAAATAATATATTTTGTCTCATATGAATAAATAAGACAGCTTATATATTTGACTAATATTTGGGTGTAAAGGGTAGTCTTATGTACTTAGATTTATCCTTGAAGCAACTTTCAGCATAGGTCAATTATTGTATTGATAGAAATTGTTGTGTATGATTTTTGTATACTCTCATTAAAAACTTTGGAGTGACTTTTGTGTGCTTGCCTGTAAGTTAGGGAATGTAGGTAACTCTAAATATTCTTCCATATACTTGTGAACCGCATATAATTAAATTGTAATTGAATTATATTTTATTCATTTTTGGACTGAACTATATAGATGCAAATATTTAAAGTTTTCAATATATAATTTGACATGAAAATTTTATGACTGTTATAGCAGTTGCATTGTATTGGGTTGGAGTATGGAGGGCCAATTTACCTGTGGTTTTCCTTTGGCCAGGATTACATTGTAATTGTGGGGCATGTGACGCCTCCTTGGTTTTCTTTTAAGGAGTGTAGCCATAGTCTAGACTTGAGCTCTACACCTTTGGCTGGGTGTATCTTAAGAAACTGGTGAGCTTGAGACAATCCAGTTACATGGATAAGTTTCTATTGGACTATTTGTTAGCATATGACTCTAGTTAGCGGAATAAGGATGGATGGTGATATAAGGGTGGTTGCATATTGCATTATTATGTATTAGTTGTGATGATGATCGTGAATTGCATAATTCAAAAAATATGAAACTGTTTATTCGATGATTTATATATATAAATGTATTTGCAACTAGTTAATTAGTTTTTTAATCTAAAAAAAGTCAACAATCTCTTATATTTTGTTAAAATCTATCTCTTACATTAAGGATTAGATGCAGTACTTATTTCTCTAATTGCCATCTTTAGTTTGAGATCTTGTCGATGTGAGAATTCAATTAATATCTTCTTTATTTAAATATAATTTTTATAATCAAATATAAATATTTTATACATTCAATTAATGGCTTCAAGTTCTCATCAAACATGGCAAACAAATAAGTGGCTGCAGCATTATTCACCATAGCTCCAACTCCATGAACAAAAGGCCAACCATTTTTAGATACAACAATTTTTACATTAGCCCTCAATTATTCTCTAGAGCATAATCACAGAATCCAACAGTGCTCCTCCATTATTCTGTAGAGCAGATAGAATCCAACAATGCATCCAAAAGGTTTTGATATTAGATAGATAGGGGTAGGGGAGAGCAACAGGGGACAGGTTGGCCCGATGGCCAACCCGTGCCCTGCCCATTTAGGCTTACACTGGTTCAGGCTATGCTCGAACTCGGTGGGAACCCGTTTAGACCCGTACTAAACGGGCTACTTCAAAAATCGCTGGGTTCGGACGGGTTAACGAGTAGCCCGTTACCTTTTTTACAGCACATTCCAGAACACCAAGCAGAGCGCCGTTCAACATACTCGGCAGCTTTCACGTGCTCGAAAGAGAGAAGACGAATAGAATGGTTTCAGAGAGAGGAGAAACAAAGTGGCGAGCTTTAAATCTTAATTTTGAGCTTTAAATCTCAAATCTCAGGTCACAACTCATAAACATCCATAAATAATCCATCCTCCAAATCATAATCAGCAAAAAACAAAACAAAAAGGCCCAAGTGGAATATTGACCGTCCCATAGAAGTAGTAGAACTGACCCAGGCATACCCAGTCGCGATGGAGCAGAAGCGTTTGCCAGTAACCAAAGCGACACTTTGACAGATTCGATTGTAATCGACAACATTCTTGCAACCAATGGTGATCGACGGTGTGTAGGCGAATGAAAGGAAAGAACGGGCCGTAGATCAGAGGACGACCAGATGGAGGGATGGGGACAATGATGACAACAAAAGGGGATGAGGGAGGCGAAGCTCGGCGACTTAAAGGAAGAAGGAGAAGCTCGATGAAGACAAAGAGGATGAGGGAGGCGAAGCTTGACGACAACGGCAAAGAGGATGAGGGAGGCGAAGCTTGACGACGGTGGAGAAGGCCGAAGGGTTTGACGTGAAGGAAGAAATGAAGAATGACGGTGGATGCGTGGAAAAAAATTAAACTTGGCAAGATAATAAAATGTTTGGTATGGCCGCATGGGTATTGAACTTGGGACCTAAGCTTTATACATAGACTCATTTACCATCGGACAAATACGGAACTTTAGCAACTATAACCGAATATACAATATTATATAAATATAAGCATCCATAAAAAATTATAAAAATATATGGGCGGGCACGGGCAGCCCAAGGGTGTGTCCGTAGCCCGTCCTGTTTAGCTGATAAGCCCACCTGTCACGGGCCTATTTTGGACGGGCTCAAACGGGTAAATTTGTGGGTGGGTTCAGGTGGTTTCTTCGGGTTGCGGGTCTTTTGCTCAGCCCTAGACAGGGGAATAGTCTCCATGCTGAGTTGTGAGACTTTTGCCCACTGTTCTTCTCCCTTCCCTCACCTCCTTTTAAAAACCACAACCAAACAATGCCTTAGGGGGACTGAAGAGGGCATGGCCGTATACACTACAAAAAATGCTTTATTCCTACGGATTTCCCTACGAATTTTAATCCGCAGGTATAAGGTTCATAGACATTTATTTTCCTGTGGATTTCAAATCCGCAGGTAAAATTAGCATGAAATCCCATGGGTAAATATTCGTAGGAAAATCCGCAGGTAAAATCCGAATGAAAATTTGAAAAAAAATTAAAATTATATTTGAATTTAGTAACATTTTCCTAGTAAATTCCTTGCAGATTCTAATGGTAGAAGACAGTGAGTTTACAAATCATCTCATTATAAATAGATGATATGAATATTGTTTTTGTCAATATATGAATATTTGAATTTAGTAACATTGTTTTTTTGTAAAGATATCAATATTTGATAGTTTAACATAATCAAATCAATATAATCTCATCATAAATATATGATAGTTTACAATAATCCAATCAGTTTACAACAGTGAGTTTGTAAAAAAAATAAATTTGATGCTTATTTGCAATCCACTTTTAAAGCTTCATTCACAAAGCCCACATGAGAATAAGCTGTGAGGATAGTAAGAAAGGTGATGCCATCAGGCCTTGCATTTGCATTCTCCATTCCGCCAAAAAAATCAAGAACCTCGAGACATTTCCCATTAACAGCAACACCAGATATCATTGTATTCCAGCCGAAGATGTTCCTTTTAAGGATGAACTTTCAAAGGCCATTTTGTTGAACAAAACCTGGTACAGCTGCGCAAGGCCAAATTGCCATACCCAAACTTCATTTGTTCCAAAATGGAAAGGTAGACAATAAGAGCTGCAACAAATTCAAACAATTTAATACAAATATAATTCATTAACAGAACCTTCATGAATGTTCATAATAAATAATGTAGAAAAAAGTAAATCACCATCAGGCTCATGCAAGCCATGTGAAGCAACATGTTTCTTGAGTAAACCTTCAGAATATACGAGTAAACAGTTTATTTTATCCAAAACCATATTATCCATATCACCTTGGCATCCTTGTAGTTAAAGCATTATACACCTTTTAGAATATACGAGTAAACCGTGTTAGATTTTTACTCTTTTTTCAATGAGTGATCTTAGCATACATTACTGAATAATTAATTGATTCTTTTCCTCCTTACATATAGATTATTTATAAGTGACCTTGTCAAATCAAGATATACATAGACACAAAAAATAAATACTACAGCATTTGTCAAATTATTTACCTCATTCAAAACGTTTGTATAGAATTGGATTAATACTTACTCTTCCTATTCCCTTTTCATACGGATATTCTAGATTAGCAATGCTGCAGAACGAAAATTCTGCCTCTTTCCTTTCTTCAATAGTTTTCCCATTCAAATTTATTATAATGGACGACTTTTCATATTAAGAAAAGCAGCAAAAAATTGTAAGAGTAATGCCCAAATGACACCCAAGCTCCATCTAATATTTATTAATGCTAGTATGATTGGTGAATATAAGTTAGATGCAGAGGCAAATGCCAGAGAAAAACCATGTGTCAACTTTGCAATGAATACAAGCCACGAAAGAGAGTATGTTGCATGCTCACATGCATTATCCACAAATTTTCAAAAATTTTAACAGGAACAAACCTTTTTGCAGCAGAAATGACAGAGGCATTGTTGTTGGAATGTTTCTCTTGATGAATGCTGTCAGGGGTTGAAACAACTAGTTTCTTTTCAAGCATAACCGAATTACCAGACAAAATGCTGGATCTATTGGGTTTCCACCTTCTCTATAACACAAGAAGTCAATGCAAGAAAAAAAATGCTCCCAAATCCTAAAATGAGATTATGGTAAAACGCAAGCCATATTCTTACAAATATGTCATTTCTCAGAGGCAATTTGATCGGGTTAGAAAAGACACAAAATATCAAGCTAGGACTTCGAAAATATAGACTCAGAAAGCTACGGTAAGACCATAATCCAGGAACTCGCGTGTCTCCCCGTCGTCACTCTCCCTTGCGTCACGCCTCCCTCTCTTGTCATCCCCGTCTTCACTCGGGAGGAGAGAACTCGGTAATACCATAATCCGAATACAGGAACTCAGGAGGCGAGAAGTCGATCGCTGTGTCATCCCCGTTTTCAATCTCCCTCGCATCGCACCTCGAGGATCCTCTTTCTCACGTCCGAGAGCGTCACCATCTCACCAGTGACTTGAGCGACTCCGATGGGCTAGTCTTTCCCTTTCTATCGCCGTATCCCGTGCCCCCATGGGTCCATAGATGGTTAGGGTTCCTCTTTCTCTGATCTTTCCCTCACTCGGTCACCAAGGGTTCCTCTTTCTCTTGCCATATCGCATCATGGCGATGAATGTTAAATAAGTAAATCACGGATTGTATTTCTGCAGGTAACATTCCTGCATTACATATGAATTTAAAATTCACAGATAATATTTAAATATTTTAAAAAAATAAAAAAAAATTACCATCGGAAATACCTGTGAATTTAAAATCCACAAGTAATATTTAAATTTTTAAAAAAATTAAAAATACCTGTGGATTTAAAATCCACAGGAAAAATACTTTCGGATTTTAAATCCACAGGTAATATACATGTGGATTTTAAATCCACAAGTAATACTTAATTTTTTTAAAAAAATAAAAAAATACTTGTGGATTTAAAATCCCGAGAAAAAATACTTCCGGATTTTAAATCTGTAAGTAATATTTAAATTTTTTAAAAAATTTTAAAAAAACTAGTGGATTTTAAATCCGCAGATATATTTACCTGCGGATTCATAATCCACAGGAAATTTACCTACGGATTTAAAAATTCGCAAGTAATTTGCTGTAAAAATTTTTCATAAGGAAAATTCGCAGGTATAGCTTCAATTTTTACTAGTGATGGGACTTGCAATGGTGAAGATTAATCATTGAAATGAGATGGGGTGTCACCCTACGCCCATCAACCCCGCAATTATTTGGCTTTTTCTAAATTTTTCGTATTATTAGATTCTATATAAAATAAGTGACATTTTAATATTTTATGGGTTAAAAACGGTTCATTTTTATTTTTTTTACCAGACAAAAATATTCAATTTTCATTTTTATGATTTTTCGATAATAGACACTCTAAAATTGGGATATGGTTGATATCTTTTAAGGTGTCTATCTTCAAAAACTATAAATACTTAAAAACAGGAGTATTTTTGCCCATAAAATATAGAAATTTCACTTATTATATCTAGAATCTAATGATTAAAAAATTTGTAAAAAACTATGAAGAGCGCCAAAATTGATTGGTAGGTGGAAACCCCTTCCCAGTGCATTCACTATAATAATAATTAAAAAAAACATCGTTTTTGCCTTGTTGAGTACCAAGCATATAAAAGAGGAATATTTTTTTGGTCAAATTAAATGATAGGGACTGTATATAGTGGTGAGACTGTGCAATATACACAAATAAAATAATTAAGATTGAGATGGAAAATAATCTTCATTTCTTGTAATTTCTTGTAATTTTTATATATCAATTTTAATATTATTAGTCTCATTTTTACTATCATACAGGGTAAAGCTATGGAAGGTGATGACCTAAACAATTTGTCTTCTTTGGGTTTAATATTTTCTGAATCTCACTTTTTTTTTAGTAAATGAAAAAAAAAGAATCTCACTTCACTGATAGATTGTTCGCTTGTTTTTCTTAATTACTTATATTTTACAACTAGTTTGAAAATTATTTGTTTTACTGTGAAGCTGCAAGTACTATAGAAAGTGATACCTCAATCATCTCTAGGTACGAATCAAATAAAAATGAATATTACTTGTTTTATCTAATTTTAAGAGTTCCAATCTTGTTCTGTTCAAATTTAATATTTACTTAATTTGTTTAGATTTACTAAGTTACATGAAATTATTTGGGTTAGTCTATGCTCCGACCATAAGTTAGATGTTTGGATCATAACAAAGTCGAATATCAAAATCAAATTTCGATTCTGGGACTTGTGGCTTATGGGCCACTAGCCTTTGCTGCATCACACTGATATCTTTATAACGCAGATAAAAAGTTATTAGGGCAATTTATTTAGATGTGATGAAACTTTCATGTTGTCCTTTAAGCTTATTAGATATATTTTT
>JANTPZ010019700.1:0-10394 GCA_025593235.1 Vachellia pachyceras | reverse complement strand
TTCTTTACTGAAGATACGTTGCATTCAAGTCTCTATATTGCCGACTTCTTATATGTTGGGACAATTTTTTTTGTCACGATCAAGTAATTTTTTAAAAGGAAGGATAATATTTGAATTAAATGCTCATTTGCTTTGAATACTTTTGACTTTGTGATCCCATTTCTTGTTCCCACGCAATACTGTAAACACCCTAGCTAGATTGGAATTTTATGACCAGGGCTTGGAATTTAGCATGGAAAAGAAGCCCCAGCTGGTGTGAAAGCGATGGCTGGTATTAATCATAGTAAAGAATGATAGAAAAACCTTATAGATATAATGGATTCGTTTTAGAACACGGTAGAGAAATATTTTTATGTAAATCGAGGGAAATATATGAAGGAGATTATCTCGTTTTACAGAAAAACACTGTTAAAAGTACATTCAAATTCCTCATCATCTCAACCAAACAGGATCAATATATATATATATATAAACTAACACGCTGATAGGGAGCAATATTATCAAAAATATTAATTGAAGATGGACCAAATTGTGTCAGATCTTAAACCACATCCCACCTACTGCTCCTCTAGCTACTACTAATCCTGCTGCTAGCCATATCTGCTTTCTTCTGTGGAGTGCCCTAATTTACGTGGCTTTTCAAGAATTGTGGCTTGTAGATAACATTCTTTATTACAATGATACGCAATTTTGTATTGCTTCAATTTTTTTTAGATCAATATTGTTTTTTCCGTGTGAGAGACATAAGTAACATTTTTTTGAGTTAATGTTCAATTCTACTTTGAAAGTTGTTACGTATGAGTTAAAAGGCTAATTTTTGGGAATTTTAGATTAAGCTTACGATAAACTTTGATTTTTGGCTAGTCCAACACCAACAATATGATATATTTCTTGCTGGAAGTATCCCTAATCCCATTAATAACGAGTGGGGCCAAATAATTCAATCGGCGTTGTTGCTGAACCATACCACATAGTTCCAGCAAAAAAAAGGCAAATGTGATACGGTGGTGAATTTGTTCTCGAGCCTTGTACACACCACCCGTCATACTATGGGAGCTGGCCATGCTCGAAGTCGCTACCTTAATCGCAAGGAGGGGGAGCCGAAGGCAAGGCTAGTGACCGAAATGTAGTCGTAACAAGGTAGTCGTACTGGAAGTACTAGCGGACCTACTTTAGGTCCAGCGGGTGTAACCACACCCCCTGACTTTCAGAAAATTAGGTATATATTAGTGTTATGTAATTTATTTTACACCCACTCATTTGGTAATTTTGAACCCACTAAATTTTTTCTCAAATTCTTCTCAATAGATATTAAGAATAAGTCTCCCTTATCTTATCAAAAAATAGTTTGCACCCCCTAAACCAGAGTCCTGAGTCCGCCATTGACTGAAAGGTGCGGCTGGATCACCTCCTTTTCAGGGAGAACTCAATGAAGTTAGTTATGGTGATCAAGCTACTGTAAAAAAAAATATGCTAGATGTGCTCAATTGGGTAAAATTTTTGAATTAGATTGCACTTCTTTGAAATCTGATGGTGTTTTTCAACGGTTAGTATTAATTTTTTAAAAGTTGGGGCTAATTTGTCCCCCCCCCCTCTTTAACACTTTTAGAATTATATTGATTTTAAAAAAAAAATTTGTATATACCCATAACTTCTACAACAAAACTTTGGAGGCAAAATAGAATTTTAACCCTATTTTTTATATCATGCAATAAGTTATATTTCTATTAATTAATTAGATTAATCTTTCCTCGCCGATTATTTTATATATCTCATTAATAGAGAAATAAAGTGTAATTTATTGCTCTGATAACTGAATGTGTTTGGCAAGACTAACATAATTTCCAGGAAAATCATGAGGAGGAATCTTTGGAAGAAATAAGGCTGAGACATTATATTCTTAAGTTGTAATTATAAAAATAAAAAAATTCAAGCAGCCGCAAAATCTGCAGAGAACTCATCGGTATTTTAAAAAAGACAAACTTCATATATATATATATATCTCTAACTATTGCTGATTCTTAAAGCAAATGTTAGGCACTTCAATTATATTCTACACTTAACCATTACTTTTTGTCATCCACATTGCATATATTAAATAAAAATATATCATCACACAAAATTTATTTCTAATTAAACATTGCGGCTCTGCCTTGCCTACCATCTATATATAAATATATTAAATATAAAAACTACATTAAAAAATTATTATTAATCGCGAATCGTGGACAACGAAATGTAGTCTGTTTCTTAAATTTTGGTTCGAAATATGAGATAGAGAAATACTTTTATATAAGGTAAGGTAAATATGTAAAAGAGATTATCTCGTTTCACGGGAAAATACTGTTGAACATACTTTTAGGGAGTATAAACGTTCCTTCAAACACAGCCATTAATTATTTGTGAAGTTACTCTATTTTGGTAAAACTAATGATAAATAAAAAATAATCATATCAACTACTTCAAACCAACACTGGCAAAAAATCAACTTGGTAGGTCAAAATTTCATAACTGAAAAAAAATAAAATATATATACTCCTTCCTGTCATTAATAAAATATTGATTTTATAGTTCAATTTTTTTATTAAAGTAAATCTTATATTAAGAATTAGATGGTAATAATTAACGTTGACCGAATGAAGCATTGATGAACACTGACTGATATGATAAAGATAAAGAACAAGGATGAAGATGATGAACATGTACGTATGTTTAACTATATATATATATATATATATATATTCAGGGCTATTTTGTCCATTTTAATTTACTTGACTTCTAACAAATAAATAAATGGAGCATGGTTCTGGCCATTCCTAGCTTCGGAAGATTTTTGGCATATATACGATTAGAAATATTCCATGCATCCGTTTCAATTCTTTTGTTGTTCAAGGTTTTTTTGAAAAGATTTCAAAGAATATATCAATTAATATAAAATATTACTTATCTACATTTGAACACTCTAGCCTAAGTATAAAATATTTACTAATCTAGTGATCTAGATTTCAACATAAAATTCAAGTAATATTTAATATTACCTTCATTAACTATATCAAATTTCAATATCATATTAACTTTTTACTTTCTCATTACCCTTATTAAATTTAGGCATACATAGAAAAAAATATTTTATGTTCATTGAAAATATTAAACATTCTTATAAAAAGTACCAAAAATCACTACAAGAATTGGTCTATAATATACAATTATCACTACTAGAAAAATACCATTTTGGAGCAATGAAAATCCATTACTAAATAGCTATTTTCCATCAGAAACTTTCCATTTAACAACAGAAAATATTAGCGACTCTCATTTTAGCGACAAAAAATAGCCATTTAGTGACAGATTTTCTATCACTAAACGGCATTTTTCTGGTAGTATATTGTTCCATTTATGAGTCATTTTCAGTACATTTCACAGGGAGTAAGAAAAGCCTAACATCATTAACTTTGTCTTGAAATTATAAAATTTTTCAACTTTATCCCTATTTAATATCATAGTGACACATGAAAATAAAGTTAACATATAATAAGGATATGATTTACAAATAGGATTAAATAAGAATTTCTATTGAGTTCTATAAATAGGATTAGATCAATATATAGTATATAAGGCATGTGTAACATGTCAGTGATGAGGGAGTTAGATTATTTATGAATGTACCTAAAATGTCATGGGTACCAGTTTTCAATTTTTGATGCATATTTATCAGACAGATTAAAAGAGCCAATAAGATCATAGAGGAAACAGCAGAGAAGCTACCAAAATTGACAACTAGCCAAAATTAATCTCGCAGAAGCATCTAGTAATAAGGAAGAATATTATAGAACACACTAAGATTGTACAATTATATATCCCTTCTTTGTTGGATTTGAACGTTTGACTTTTTCATCATTCTTTAATTTAACCTTCTTCAAAAATTCAGTTTCATTTTTTTTAAAATTTTGTTCTGTTAATAATTAATCTCATTAATTATGTATGATATAGGGGACAAAAGAAAAAAAAAAGGGAGGTTTATTGTAAGATTCAATAAAGGAAGTTATTTATGAAAATGTTTTGAGAGGTTGTCAATGACAAGTCGATGAGCACCATTGATAAATGGAATAGCTGCCATTGACAACTCTTGGGACCTTTTCATAAATAACTTCCTTTCTTGGGGTCTTACAATAAATTTCCTGAGAAAAAAAGAGGTACCTGTGTTCACAGTATAAGAAAACGGGCTTGTTTGGGAATGCGGTAGAGAAATACTTTTACGCAAGTCAAGGTAAATATGTGGATGAAATTATTTTGTTTTACGGAAAAACACCATTGAAGATGCGTTTGACTTTTGAAAACATTATTCTAAACAAATCCTAACATAACATTCATAGCTATCCTTGGAATTTATTATGTGGTCACATGTCAGAGGAAACATGGAATTATATTTAACATATATGAAAAAAGACATGAAATGATATGCTTCATTTCATCATTATATTGTAAACTTTCAATTTCTACGAAAAAGAAAAATCAACTTAGGATTCTTTTTTCAAATTATGCGGTGGCGGATCTTATGATATTGATGATGAAATTATAAGAAAATTGTATTAATGGTTGAAAAAGGATCATCAGATAGAGTTGAGAGATTAAATTAATTGGAAAAAATTCAACATATGAAAAAAAATTAAAAAAAACATAAAGTCAAGGCACGAAGTGAGATCAAACATCAAATTAATTATCAAGGTAAAAATAAATCAAATTGAAAAAAGGAAATAAATTTTTTCTAGAACAAATAAATTCTTTCCTAAAGGAGAAGATCATATTCCCGTTTGGGAACGTCGTAAAAAAGTAATTTTACGCAAGTCGAGGTAAATATATGAATGGGATTATCTCGTTTTACTGAAAAATAATGTTGAACATACGTTTGGCTTTTCTTAATGCTTTGCCAAATAAGCTAATACATTTCATTATCTAAAATCAACAAGGATTTACTGAGCAAGAAAATGTGTGTAGTGACTTGAGCATAAACTTTTTCTAATCTCTTTTTCAATAATTGACCCAGTCATTAAATTATCTAAGCAGCTCTAACTTGTTGATTGGATGGGGGAAGTTGAAAAGTGATTATTTGCTAAGTCACGGTGGGACCAATTAATAAGCCAATAATATAGATTTATATATACATATGGAATTTTTTGAGAACAATGCTTTATTATTTAATAATAATTTAAAGTTTCGTATTTGACTAACATGATTATGAGGAAGGTGCGTCGAAGAAGATAGCAGCCAAAATAGTGTCTTCGAAATTATCAACATTTGTCATTTAGTAGAAATATTAATTAGGGAAATTGAGGAAAAAATCCGAAAATTAATTAGAGAATATGAGATGCTCGGTTACACATGTAGTTGCATATGTGAAAATTCAGTTGCACATAACATAAAAGCTTAATTGTATATTATGACAGCTTAATTATATATACGTGGAAGATCTCATTTTACAATTAATTCCGGAGAATTTTTTTTTCTAATTCTCCCTATTAATTATAGATTATCTCTTAATTAATTTGTCACTTTCACAAAGCAAAGAAGCATAATTTATAACCACATGCACACCCCTATTCAAATATTCTATTGGGTTATACGTGTTATTTTTATTTTTTTTGCTTGGAAAGGTAATTAAACCTAATCATTCCTAACCCTAAAAGAAAAGTTGAAAGTGGTGTGAAACGAAGAAAAAAAAAGTATTGAACCTTATCATTTATTTAGTTTCTTGCATGCTTTTATTAATTTAGGGTTAGGGTTAGGGTTTACGTGCATGGAAGTGGGACCTCTCTGTCTTTTGATATTTTTATTTGATTATATATGGCCAAGGACCGAGCCATCATTGAGTTCTTTTTTCTTTTTGTTTTTTGTTTTTGGGTGGGGGGATGAGTTTGCCTTTTTTTTTCTTTTTAAAAAAATTAAATGTTTGCTGTATTTTATGTAAATATTCTTCTAAATAGTTTAAAAAAAGACTAACTATCACCCTTTTTAAAATTAATCAATAACTAATAATATAAATAAATATAAGATATTATGTGTATATTTTTATTAGAGGATCAAATTTAATCACAAATGAATTATATAAGCCACCGGTTTATAAGAATATAATTACAGCACACCCATGCTTCTCAGTCTAATTATAAAGCAATTCTAAAGTTTTAAGATAAATCACCAAAATAAATAGAATAATCTTAAACCTAGTCAATTTAAGATTAATATAGCCTTTATTCCTCAAATTTACCTTAATTTAAATTTTAGTCCCTCAAGTTTCTAATAATGGTTTTTGATCTCTAAAGAGGTAAAATAATCCAATTTTTTTAAATTACAGGGAGAAATATTTTAAACAAAGAAATTCAGGAGCCAAAACCTATATTTCTAAACTTGAAATACCAAAACTAAACTGGAGATAAAGTTACGTATCAAAGGTTGTATTAATCCTTAATTTTATCTTCAAACTTTATAACTCTTTACATCTATTTAATATAAAAGAACGAATGGGAACGGATAAATCAAGACAATAAATAACAATAAATTAGAAGTAAAATTATACTATATGTACTTATATTAAAAATAAAAAGAAATATTATATCTGCTTATAAACAAGACCAAAGGAAAATTGTGTAGTTTAGGGATGAGAGTGGAATGAATGATCAGGATGAGTTAAATTTTCATTTTTTTTTCATCAAATAAGGTACGTGGATGATGATTTTTCTTTGGTTACAAAGCATGATAGTATGATACGTACCTACGTTAATCACTCCAATTTGCAATCAGTTAATTAATTTCAAAGAGAATGTCACATCTCCTAATTACATATATCTGTATCTGCCAAATCCATTATATCATTTATATATGGATCATCATCAAACCTTTGATGTTGATATATATATCATTATTAGGAAAAGTTGACTGATCAAAAGAGTGAAAAGGAGAGTTACAATAATATTGAATACGACCGGGAAGAGGAGGAGAAGGAAGAGGAGCTCCTAATTAATCAATTAATAAATTATATCATAATCCACATATGGGCAAAATCTATATACAAGATTATATTTTCACCACTTGATTATGCCCATTGGGATAACACACATGTTCAGTGTAGTTATTTAAATGTTGGAACTTAGATATTGCTTTTTTAAGGGCCCGTTTCCTTTTGAAAATAGCTTTTATGGATTTCGAGGTAAAACTTAGATTTTTGAGAATAGCTTTTATGGATTTCGAGGTAGTACAACATAAGTTCTAAAAGGTGATTGCGTTTGGGAAGTTATTGTGCTTATTTGGAAAAGCTTATTTACTCTCCAAAAGCACGTTCAACAGTGTTTTTCAACAAAACAAGATAATCCCCTTCATATATTTACCTTGACTTGCGTAAAAGTACGTCTCTACCACGTTCCCAAACAGACCTATTGGCTTTTATGGATTCCGAGAAAAAAATAGGTATGAAAGAGGAAAGAGAAAGAAAAAATTAGGAAAAATAAAATTTATTAGGAGAAAGGGTATGATTTGACAAAAAAATAATATTTCAAAACCTAGGTTTTTAACTGAGGTTTTGTATCCAAAATAATTTTTTCTAAAAAATATGAGTATTTAGACAAACACCCGGTTTTGGGGTAAAACCTATGTTTTGAAACCAAATTTAAATTTTAAGAAGAGAAACCAAGCAAGCTCTAAATGTTATTGAAGATTCTTATGGATTTATAATTAAATCTTAACATTCTAGCTAGAATGAGTTTTACATTTATCATATGTACTTTTTATTGTTCCAATTGTTTCTATCATGCTAAAATCTTGTCTTCCATAAAGGGAGAAAAATAAATTGAAGTTATAGACCGTCTATATTAATCTAAACTCTAGACAGTCCAATGAACCAAGTTTGATAATTCATCTCGATATCAAATCTCAGGTTAATGACTAACTCCATCTCATACGTTCTATGTACTCTTATCAGTACATTCTAGCCTCTTAAGCTTTTTGAGAATTCAAGGAAAATGGACTATATATATACATACATAAATATATATAGATATATACTGTAAGTTTGGGAGTGGAAGAGTGGGCCCTCACTCTCCTTCTTCTGCACATACAGAAATGAATTTATTAGAAGATATAGAAGAAGAAAGAAGTAAGTAGAAAATATAGAGATTCCTTTTTCTATGGCTGTAGAAAATTTTGAGGGCAAAGTGTAGTAAGAGACACGGCAGCACAATTACATACACATGGGTCCAAAAGTAGGCACCGTCTTTTATTGACACTAATCTCTCTCTCTCTCTCTCTCTCTCTCTCTGCATTCAAGAAAAAACCAAACATACACAAACCGGTTTGTTTCCTACTATATTATTCACGAACTTTGACTATGTTTTATATACATATGAAACTTCCTTTCTAGCCCTCTTTTTAGGCTAAATTGTACATAGTTATTCCTAATTTTTGGATATTTGTGGATAATCTTCTAGACTTACATACATTTGAGACTTTTACAATAAACCCCTCCATATCGTTAATTTTATGCATCACTTATTCACAGACGATAATCTTTTAGGGGTATGATATCTCTCAAGTAGGAGGTTACGGGTTTAATCCCGTCGTTGTAACCTCATGCCTTTAGTGCATGTCCCTTTGAATGTTATTAAGTTTTAAATGTTAAGGGATTAGTTGTATGTAGTTCAAGAGTTTAAGGGAATTTTGTGTAATTATCCTTATTTAATGTGCCATAAATATATAAATAAATTATTTGTGTTGCGGCTCTTTAATTTGTTCAAAGGGTTGTGTATTACCATACAACCACTATACAGACACAAATTAAAAGTTGCATGTGATGTGTCTTCAATACTTTTTTTTTTATTCTCACATGGGTCTCTAATTAAAACGTGTTGTATATGAATTACAATCAAATATGTTAATTGGAAATTGTACAGTGTGAATGTTAATTAGCTAGACATAAATATAGTGCGGTTAGGTTATTTGAATTCAATTCAATTTGAATCGTTATGCTTGACATAAATAGAATCTACAGGTTCAATTAATTAAACTATTATTCTTGATATATATGTGTGTGTGTATATTATGTTTGACTCTTAGTTAACCTCTTAATTTGCCCGTACAAAACATATCAATTATTGATGTGAAGAATCTTTCATATATTCATATTCATTGCTTTTGCCTTTTCAATTCCCTTCTTTCTTCTCGCTTTCCTTTAACTTTATTTTATTTTTCAGTCACGTGTGAGAAATATATATATATATATATATTTGCCCCAAGAATATATATATATATATATAGAGAACCGCAAGTCATCATTAGAATAAATGGTTTACACCAGTATTTTCTTATGATTATCCATTATCCTCAAATATTTTTTCAGATACAGTTAACGTCATATGATATTTTTTATGGTCCAGAAGTATTTTTTATATGAAAGTGCATCTAGAACATTAAAATATTTTTGTGTATACTTCTGGCTCGTTTGATATGTTGGAATTGATTTTGGTGGAAATGGAGATGGAAATGGAGATGGAAATGAGGATGAAAATGGATATGGAAATTGATATAAATATGAAAAAATGAGGGACCAAAAAAATCAATTTTATGGAATTGAATATAATTCTATGGGTTACATGATGGAAATCATTTCTGTCCATTTTGAATTATATTTCCATTTCCATTTCCAATTCCATGTCTCAATTCCACCATACCAAACATAGGAAATGAATTCCATCTCTCAATTCTACCATACCAAAAATGCCATTCAAGATGTTAGATACAACTTAACCCTAGAATAAATTATATTTATCTTAATAATAATAAATTCAACGTTCAGTTAGGCAATCAATACGATGTTAAATTTGAATAAGATATCTACTATACTCCCTCCCCTTCAAAATATAAGTAGCTTCTAAAATAGTTTTTTTTACAATACAAATCACGTGTAGAATATATAAAATAATATTTAAGTGTAACTTTTTATATATTATCTCCCCATCAATACTGTAAAGTGGGATTTTTTCAATTTAATATTTTTCAAAACTTCATTTAGTGTCACTTCTTAATTACTTCACGAAAATTAATTGAATGTGAATTATATTCTATCTTCCTTCAAGAAAAAGAAGAAGAAAAAGCTTATTCGTTGTGTATATTATTGAGTCAGATGTTTGAATGCATTTATTTTCAAAGAAGCAATAATAATAATAATGAATGATTCCTTATTATGGGATGCTTTCCATTCATTCCCTTTGTACATATTTTATTATTCGGAGCTACAATAATTGGAATGTTTTAAGATCAGAAACCGACTAATATATAAAATTGAAATTACAGTAAAGGACCTGAAATAAATAATATTTATTGGGAAGGACCAGAACTAGCAAGGATCAAAA
>JANTPZ010019698.1:0-10082 GCA_025593235.1 Vachellia pachyceras | reverse complement strand
TTTTATAATATATCAGAAACTTATTTAATTGAACTCCATGGCTGATTTCCCCAAATTCTGCTCATAACTCTTTTAACTTCTGGTAAATAGCAACATAGGAAACAATAATTATACACATGTGTGTGTAATAATAATATAAATAAAGGGAGAAAGAAAGTGGTTGAATAAATTATGGTATATTTGCCCCCACAAAACCACCAAAAGCAAAACTCAAAACACAATCAATCCATTGCCTCCGATTAGGCAAAATGAATGAGAAGCCCCACAATCATTCTGTATAGGATTGCGAGTCCTTTTCTCAGATTCTTTTTAATCGTTATGGGCAATGAATTCCACATGAAAGCATCCCTCAAGCTACAATTATTAACCACATAGGGGGGAAATTCTTATACTGTTAGAGCACAATAGCATTGGCCTCGTTTGGCTGAGTTTATAGGAAATCCAAACGCATGTTCAACAGTACTTTTTCATAAAATAAGATAATCTCCTTTACATATTTGTCATGACTTAAGTAAAAGTATTTATCTACCGTGTTCTTAAACGGGATCATTATTATTTGATCCACGTAGCTGACTCCAACCAGTGACATAAGATGCTTGTTGTTGTCTACACAATTGAGAAGATAATATATTCGTAATGCATATACAATGAAGAATTGGAGTGACTTGTATGGCAGATAAAAAGATAAAAAAAACCATTTGAAGTGGTTCGGATATGTATAAAGAAGATCCGTTAGATGCTCCGGTGAAGAGGGTAGACAAAACAATATGGAATCATTTAAAAAGGGATAAAGAAAGAATGAAGAGAACGCTAAATGAAACATTTTGATTAACAACTTATTTAAAGATTTAATTATCATGTAGCATAACAGGTTCTGTCTGTCTTGCCTATGCTTGTTGTTGATTCCTATGAAGCTTTGTTCTTTTGCCAAAATCAGCCTGGATATACATGAAATATACAAGATATCATATGGCTTGATATTATATTGATGGTCTGTGCGCTTTAGTGCTTTGCATAAATTATTAGAAATAAGTCATGATATTCATGATTTACAAATAATATCACTTATTATAATTATTTTTATATTAATAATATTGATATTAATGGATTGGTCATGATGGATCTCACCCAGACAAATCTTTCTACCCAACATATGATCATGTGATCTGCATGTGATTCATCTTCCATTGACTAATATTCTGTCATTAGTGGCCACCAAATCCTAATAATTACACTCAAATTAAGTGAAGGATCACGAACTTTATTTAACTATGAAGTAATTAACGAAGCTTTTTGAAAATTTGCTCAATCAAAGTAGTTTCAAATGATACTTAAGTTTTTGAAGCAAAGCTCTGTAAATGATTGAAAATAGAACTCCATAATTTTATTTACTTTTTTTTTTGCCATCCATAATTTTATTTACTGATATAACATCAGAAGGTAGGGAAATAAATAGGCTAAGTTTTGCATTCCCCTTTTTAAGTTTACATTAGGTGCAAATAACCACCCTTACTTGTAAATCTCTTTTACAATGGACAAGCCATAAATCTCCTCATCTTTTAAAATTGTGTAGATAATTCATCTGCCATCTTCGTTCATTGGTTCACTGATAATACATAATATGATAAAACACCTACTGCATCTGTTCTTAACATGAGATTCATCTTTTTATCTTTCTGAATCCTCTAGGAATCTCTCTATTTCTCTTCTCTTCCCTCTCTTCTTTCTCTCTTCCTCTTCCTTACTCTCTCTCTTTCTTCTCCCCTTTCACTTTCCTCTCCTACATCAATTTGGTATCAGAGTTAAATTGGGAATGGCGGAGAGAATATTCTAGGCAATTAACACTACTACAGAATATAGTTTTTACTACTGAAATTCGCGTCCTTTTTTTTAAAAAGGGGAGTAAAAAATGAAGGCGGTGGCATTTTTGAAATTATAAGAAAGGAGATGAGACTTTATGCGCCCTATATTTAATATAGGTAAATATAGGGCGCATAAAAGCTGACTTTTGACGCCCTATATGTAATGTAAGGTGCCAAAAGGCACTCTTTAACACCTTATTCTGACGTAGGGCGTCATAAGGGTGCCTTTTGGCGCCCTATATTCGATATAGGGCGTCATATATAGGGCGACAAAAGGCACCCTTTTAGCGCCCTACGACAATGTAGGGCGCAAAAGGGTGCCTTTGGCACCCTACATCAACTTAGGGCTCCAAAAGTGTGCCCTATTATTTAAAATCTCCTTTTCCTCTTTCCCTTTCTCTCTCAAGACCCACTTCTGCTCGTCCGTCTCCCATCCTCGCCGTCGCGTAGCCCATCACAGCAACGCACACATTGCAGCCCAGTCGCGTGACTTGCGTTGCCCATCCTCGCCGTCGTCCGTCTCTGTCCATCGTAGGCATCGCTTGGTGCAGAGAGCTTTGGAGGGAGCGTTGAATGCGAGAGGATTAGAAAAGGTGGAAGCTTTTCTTTCAATCGTCGGCCAAAGCTTTGCCTAGCAGACAGACGGTAAGAAGCTTTTCTTTCTAAAAGGTGGAAGCTTTTCTTTCAATCGTCGGCCAACTCTACAGGTTCACCATCATCGTCAAAAAGGTGGAAGCTTCTAGATTTGTTGCGGCGGAGCAACAACGACGGTAAGAACTCGTTTTTGTTCGCCGGTCGTCTGGTTTTATCATCAGAAGTAGTCAAACGACGCTCCATTGCCTGCAGCCGTCTCCTCCTGCCACTCCTGCAGCTGAACAAACTGAACAAGAGAAGGTTTTATTTGCCGTACAGTGGTAAGTTTCTGGGTTTTATGGTTCTTGTAGTTTTTTTTAATTCTCTATGGCTTTGAATAGATTTAGGCATGTTAGGTTCGTGGGATTTCATCGATCAGCCTTGATCTACGATGCTTGTTGCCATAAATTTTTTATTTTTGCTTAGTTCATCTTTTTAACTTGTGAAGTTTGTGATCTGGAGATGGGGGAAATTTACACCGTCGACTCTTTCTCTGCTTAGCTTTCCTGTTTGGAACTAGCTGAGAATTCTAGTCTCTATGATTATGCAAAGCGAAACCATAGGATTCTGACGTTGCCTGCTCGAATGGTGGAGGTCCCTTTGTGGATCTTCTTTGGTCCTGTCTACACAAATCAATGGCTTCAAGCTCTTTCGAATGAGGCTCGAGCAAGTTTTTTTTTTTAAAAAAACACCATACGGCGCCCTATTTTTTAAGATAGGGCGCCGTAGGTTACAGCGCCCTTTTTCCCAATATAGGGCGCCGTAGGTCAGACCTACGGTGTCTCTTCTGAAATAGGGCGCCGTAGGCCCTAACTTACTACTCCCCTCACATTTACGCCCCCCAAGAAAGGGCGTCTATTGGGTTAAAAATAGGGCGTAAAAAGTACATTTTGTAGTAGTGTAACAAGGCTCATTTGCATAAATTTGTAAGCTGCAGAAGCTTTTTTTGGAGAATTGAGAATATATTCACCATTGTTAAATTAATTGTAGAGTGATATATTCCACAATATACAATTGATGTTTCACATTATGCAACTGACATTCTCATCATATACAATTAATGTTTCACTGTATGTATGTGAACTTCTACAAATATGCAAATGGCCAATATGCAAATACAAATGAGCTTTCATAATATATAATTGACTTTTCACAATACGCAACTAAAGTTCCATTATATATAAGTGAACTTCTACAAACTATAAAATTAATTAGATCTCATTCTACAATTAATATTGCAATACGGATTCATCCCCAATTCTCCCTTTTTTAACATGTTTTAAGTGTCTTATTTGCTCATAACTCCAAGCTTTAAGAAAGAGTTCTGTCCTATAATTCACCTAAAGTATAGTCTAAAAAATTGTGATTAAAATAAATAATGTTTGAAAAAGACTACTCCCACTATACTTATTTATAAGTTACTTACGTTTTTAAAAAAACATTTAAGTTCATTAATTTTGTCTTAAAATTCAACTTTTTAACTTTATCTCTATTTAATATACCTACCAATTTATCACCCTAAGAATAAAGTCGACACAATAGTAAATAAAAGATAAAATTACATATTTATATGAAAAATTTAATTATATAAATTATAAATAAAATGTAAAAATTTCTTTTCTTCCCACCTTATAAATGGATAAGGGTATAATTACTCAAAGGTAACACGACACTTTATGACTTAGAAACCCCATAAAATTATAGTGCCATTGATTTATTCATAATAAATTGTTAAAAAATTCAAAGTCTTCCTTATCAATATATAATTAATAATTGAAGAAAAGGAGTTCTTTCTAAGACTCAACACCATCCTTTCGTAGCAATGGATACCACTACTATATGTCACGGGCTTAGTATTTACTTGATGAAAGCTCCGTACGGCCTAGCAAGTCTTGCTCGAACTCAAGCTCCGGAACCTGCTAGTAAGCCTACTAGTCTTAACTTAGCTCTTGGAGACTAAGGAAGACATAGAGAGAAACTAGAGAGAGATGGAGAGCTTGGGAGAATGCCTTAGATTGCTTGAATTGCTTGGTGAGTTACAAATGAACCCTTGGGGGTATTTATACTACTCCACCTCCTCAATGGACGGTGGAGATCGATTCGATCCGACGGCCATTATCGACCTTCCAGAATCCTCTCCTAAAATATCTAGATATTTATGCTACATATTTACACATGTGAAAAATGTGTGGAGAATTCTATAATATCCTAGCATTTACAAGTGCTCTCAAGGGGATTCTAGAGAATTCTAGGGTTCTCTAGAGTAGACCGTAACATATGGTACTCCTGCCATTCATGTTTCACTACGTTGTTGATTTTGATAAAGTTAAAAAAAAATTTTGAATTTTAAAATAAAATTAATAAGAATTAAGGTTTTCTTTAAAATGTGTAAACATGTTGGAAGTTATTTATAAATAAGATAGAAAAAATACTTATTATAAGGCCATTTTAACTAATTTTCATGCATAAAAAATAAGAATTAGTTATAAAATATGTCTTAAATTGATAAAAAAATTTAAATATAATTTATCCTTATTAAAATGTTCTCTTTTTGCATTTACAAATCATTCTCACATCTCTCTTCTCTCTCTCTCTTCCTATAAGAATTAAACGAGGGTAAAATTGGAGAATACTTATTAATAATCTCTAAGTATCCATGGAAAAAAAACACTAAGTAGACTTATATCTAAGACCAAAATTTTAAGCTGCAAATGGATTTATAATAAAGATGAAGATGGTAGTATAGTCGTAGCTTTCATTTTCATTTCATCTCATGACTTCAATCGTAACCAAAGAGTGACTCAACTATTAAACTGTGTTTGGAAGCTTGTACATCATTCGTAATTGACCACTCACTCTTTAATGTCAATGTTGTCCCTTTAATTTCTAACCTCAATCAATTAGCATTTGCATTGACGTGTATCCTTTGAAAATTCATTAAGATTTCGTACATGTATAACTAAAAAAATTGCTTTTACCAATAAAATATTTTTATCCAAAGTATTTATTACAAAAAAAAATTTATAAGTAAATCTAGCTAAAATACCAAAATTTATATTCAAGCCTAGATTTTAAACAAATTTTTAATAAGGCCCAAGATGAGTAATTACGAATTATGGATTTTTGAATCTTGTTAAATGACAACATTGCCTCTCACCTTTTTTTGTCATCGAGTCACCTCTTTTTATGAAAAGATTCTAGTTAACAAGCATGCAACGCATACTATTATGGGAACATAAAGGATAGAGAAATAAATGGTTTGTTGAAAGAGAAAGAAAAATAATGCATTAATTGAAAGAAATGTTATTGTTAAAAAATTTTTTTGGAAAATTTACAATATCAAGTCTCAAGTAGGAGAATTAATGAACAAAAGATTTTAAAGATTCATAAAATTACCATAAGGTCCAAAGAGTAATTGCTGAGATTGTTAATAAGGGTTGGTAAAGTTGTTAATGACAATCTCAATAGCTATTCCTGGGACCTTATGGTAATTTTGTGAATTTTTGAGATATTTTATTTATTAATTTTTCTATTTGGGACTTGATTGCAAATTTCCCTAATTTTTTTTTCTTGGGGCAATGTATTGCCTTCTTGAGTCAATGGTTAATTATGACGAATAATATTTTATGGTTTAATTTTCATATAAAATTGTTATGCATGTCATAAAATCTTTGCATGGTTTTTATTTCAGTCAAACCAAAACAAAAAATTGTCATACGAAACTTATTTATTTAATTAGAGCTGCTTATAATTTATTACTTACATATAAAAGGTACGGTGTATCAATATATTTACATTTTCAACTCAATCAAATAATTTTTTAACAAAGCAGACATTTAATTATTTATTAGTATTATATATATACAGCCAGCACGTGAGAGAGCAGGAAATATTTTCTTATAAACTGTCAAGAGAGACTACTTCCAATTCACTCAACCAGAACTTAAAAAACTCCTCAACTAAGACATTAAAAAAAAGAGTCACAGATTATTATAATACAAGTTTAATGAAAAAAACTACATTATTATCGACCAACTTTCTGGAACCGCACAATGTGAGCTTTGAAATACTTCATATATATATATATATCTGTCTGTGTGAGTATGAATGTATGTATGCACACTTCTCTGCTAAAAAGGGTTAAAAGGAACAATGATTCTGACTATAGAAGTGGCAATTATACAATAATATAATTTCATGCATAGGTGTGTGTGTGTTAATGGAGAAATGGGCCACAAGATCAAATACATATCTATCTATGAAAAAAGTGTGGCAATGTACTATTAAAATCAAGTTGATCAGGTGGTGGAAAATACAGAAAGAAAGAGAGAAGACCCTTTTTTTGTCTTCATGTTTTTTAAAGTATTTAAATTTCTCTACAAAAAAAAAGTACAAAAATTGGTGAAAGAATATATATGAAACCATTGAGTGCTTGTTTGGGAACTTCATTCCCCAACAGTACATGTAAGCCGAGATAAAACCATCTTAGAATCCGTAAAAATTATCTTGAAATCTATAAAAACCATCTTGAAATCCGTAAAATCATCTAGAAATCTGTAAACTCTTTTCTCCGAACGGAGTTTCCAAACACACATTGATTTTGACATTTTTACACATGCTACTAATAAAAACCTTAAATTTTACTGAAAAATCTTAAACGTAATTAACTCTATATTAATATTCAATAATTTTTTAAATTTATTTTTATTTAATATAGTCTTTGAGTCCTATTTATAAGCCACTTTTAGTGTATTTAAAAAAAATCAAGGAAACCCTCAAAAATCATTAACTTCACCTTAAAATTTAACAACTTTTCAACTTTATCCCGATTTAAAATTCACTATAACATATGATATCAAAGTCAATATATAATAAATGAATGGTAAAATTACACGTTCATATAAAAAATTATAATAAGGTGACTTGTAAATTGAATCAAATAAAACCTTCCTTTTCTGCTCTATGAACAAGGACCCAAGGGGTGCAATATATCCGGTAAAAACAAAGTCAACACAATCATAAATAAAAATAAAATTATATTTTAATATAAAAAAATTAAGAATGTGATTTATAAATAAAATAAAAAACCATTATCTCTGTGCCTATATAACAAAGGAGTATCTTTTACAATAACACATGTCACGTATGTTTTGGAATCATTCTCAAACCATATCACTAAACATTGACACATTTCAGCCATAAAGTAGTGGCCAAAGAACTTTCAACTGTTAATCATTATCAGAACTTCAAGCTGTTACTTATCCATAGAGAATATATTTTACATTATATTCAATTAATTTTATCAATTCATCTCCCATTCAATATATTCTTGGCATCCTTTTCATTTCTGTTATTGGGACCTCAAAATCCCACAACTGTCTTAGGCTACTCATCCAATCCTTAATAACCAATTTGGATATATTAAGGAAGTTAGTTAAATTAGTTATTTTATAATAATTATATGTTGTTTTTCTAAAATGTTATCTTTCATTGTAACTACCTTTGGATGGAAACCCTATTATGTGCCATTACTAGATATATTTTGAGAAAAATATTATAAATTTAGGAGATAAAGTGGATTAAAGTATTATTATATTTAGGATCAAATTAAATTCTAAACTATGGATTTTATGTTAGAAATACAAGGGAATACCTTTTTTTCGCTCACAAATTTATTTCTATTGAAGACAATTTTATTTGAAACACGGCCGCATACTAAATGTAGATACCTCTTTTGGTGAAGACTCGAACTTTAATTAATCACGTGTGAGGGATTATTCTCTTTCTCAATGTCAAATGTATATCACCAATAAATAAGAGGTAAAATCGAAAATTGATAATTAATAACTCTCTAAGTTATTTATATTTTAGACTAAAAGTTTTTTTGGTAGAGAACCAATGCTTAATCAAAAGAATAAGTGATTTTTTTTTGTTAAGAACGCTTTATACTTAGAATCGGATGGGGTATTTAATCGAAAGAATAAGTGCTTCTTATCCTATATCTTTCATGTAATATAATTATCATTGCATAATAAAACACTATTCCCTTGATACTGAAAGCTTAAGTACAAAGAATAAAAAAGGCATGGAACGCTTCAAAATGTAGGGTAGGAAATAACTAAACAACAGTCATTAATTAAAATACTGAAAGTTGTTGAGAAGTTAATTAATTATTAATGAACATAAATAGAGTACTATATGAAGTACTGTGATGAATTAAAGTCCTAATTAATAATGGAATTAATTAATGTGAACAGTTAAGGAAAGGGCACATGGTGGGCAACATTCAGAGCTTGAAGTCAGCAATTTGAACAGAGAAGAAAAAGGAGAAAGGAGGAGGCAGAGACACAGAAACAATCCAAGGATTAGGCCATTGGGGGAATGTCATTAGATTATGTGAAGAAAGAAATTAACAGAACCATAAGATGCAATTCTTAATGATTTTATGTTTATCTGTTGCTATTTATACGTCACTTCCAATATATCGTGTACAGATAAAAAACCTTAAGTCTAATTAATTTTACTTTAATATGTAACAACTTTTCAACTTTATCCCTATTTAATATATACTCTATAGAAACAAATTCAATATAATAATAAATTAAGGATAAGATGGTACATTCATATAAAAAACTTCACTCTTTACCTTATAAATAGGATTAAAATCAGCGTTTTCTCTACCTTATAAATAGGAAAAAATTATTTTTCGTATTAAGGTTATTACTTAGATTCAAGAAACTCCATTATTCATTATTCTTTGTTTCTGTGAGTCATCAATCACGCATCAATGTGCTACCCTCCTAGCTCTTCCTGCTCACAGAAAACGACATTCAAATTCAAATTAATACAATTTTTTGTGTCCTTCATGTCCTTAAATCACTCATAATTCATGGGGGACCCCATTGTAAGAGTAAATGTTATTATCTTTCTGTTCATAATATTGGAAAAATTTAAAGGAAAATCGGTGAAAAGTTACCATTTTGAAAATTTTGACTAGATGGATCTTGTATGTTTATACAAAGGTATACGCATTCTACAAAATTTTATATACATAAAGTATAAATATTCGAATCCAATTCATTCTTATCCATAAAATTTTAAAATTTAGGGATTTTCACCTGTTTTCTCAAAAATTAATATGCAAATACTTATAATTCTACCTCATTTTTATTAAGTCCTTTTTATTTTTTTCCTTTTTAATTTATTGGATCCTTATAGTTTCCTCAATTATATATATATATTGATCTACATACTCATACAATTTATTAATTTGAAAGAGAAACGACATTTGTAGCTAATTTCTCACTTCGCATATTGATCAATTTTGTTGCTTGCACCTAAAGAAAATCAAAATCAATCACATTACATATTACATATAAATGCAAGGAGACAGTTATAATCGTAATAATTTTTTATTTTTATTTTAATGATGAATAAATTCTTTTCCATCGTATTATTTTTAAAAAATCTCTTTATTTTAATTACATTTTTATTGCAATTTACATGTCATTTATTCAGTAGCTACATCAATCCCAGTCAACATATGTTGGGAAAACACTTTATATAAGTTGATATAAAACTTATCAT
>JANTPZ010019685.1:0-10404 GCA_025593235.1 Vachellia pachyceras | reverse complement strand
TTCATTTATTTATTTATTTTCTTTTCTGAAGTACTTCTTTTAATATATACTATTTATTATTCTCTTCAATCCTCACATATTTTGAGGAATAGGCCTCTCCATTTAGATCTAATGGTCTCTATTTACCTTTCACTTAAATCAAACAGTATACAAAAATTTTTTAGTATATTTTTTAAGGAAACCAATAAATAAATTTATAAAATAAATTAAGAAATATGAACTAATCCAATGGCAGAGATTGTACTATAATATATTTCACTACAAAATTGCCTTATTCCTAGGGATTTTCTTACGGATTTTGGTTAAAAATCTACAAGAAAAACTTTTCCTGCGGATTTTAATTCGCAGGTATAAGGTCGTGAAAATTTATTTCCCTACGGATTTCAAATCCGTAGGTAATTACCTGCAGATTTTTCCGCAGGTAAAAATTCGCAGAAAAATCCGCAGGAAAAATTTCTAGGAAAATTCACAAGAAAATTCACAGGTAATGTGGAAAATTTTTTAAAAAAATATTTATGAAGTTGGTAACATTTTCCAATATCCTACAAACATCAGGAACATAAAAAATATATCATTTGCAAATTTCATAGAATGGTATAGTTAAAATACCTTAAACAAGTCTTAATTACAACATGGTATACAAAGTAATCTTCAAGGGAATCAAATCAAATCACTATACAAAGGATTTTTGTAAGTATGAACTAAGGGGGAAAATACATTCATGACTACTAGAAGACATTATGATTATACAAAGAAAAATCTTGAATTTCTTGGTTGGCTACGTGGCGATGAGAAGAGATTGAGTTGACTGAAAGATAAGCATAACAAAATGAGAGAGAGAACTTGAGAGACTGAGAGCGTCATCGCCGGTAACCTAGTTTGCCTTTGCCACAGACAGGAACTCGGGAGGAGAGAAGTCGATCGTCGTGTAGATGCCGTCTTCACTCTCCCTCACGTCACGCCTCCAGGATCCTCTTTCTCTTGTTTGAGAGCATTACCAGCATGACTCCGATAGACTAGTCTTTCCCTTTCTCTCGTCGTCTCGCGTGCCGCCACCTGTGGTTAAGGTTCCTCTTTCTCTTGTCTTTACCTCACTCGGTCACTCCTCAACTCAGGATTCAGGCAAAGTAAGCTAGTAGAGCACTGCCACAGTTGAACTCTCCTCTCTGTGCTCCTCGCTGCAGTATGGGTTAGGTCCGACTTCTTCTGCGTTTAGAGTAGGGTGATGAACAGAAGGAGGAAGATGCTACTGGAAAGATGAAGAGTTGGTACTTGAGGATAAGAAGACGTGATGAGGGAAAATCTGGCAGATAAAAATTCGGCCAATAAATTTTTAAAAGCTTTTTTTACTTGTAGAAAAAAATCTGCAAGTAATTTTTTTTTCAATTTTTCCTTTAAAATTTTAATTTTTTTTTTCAGATTTAAAATCTGCAGGTAATTTTTTTCCAATTTTTTTTAAAATTTAATTTTTACCTGCGGATTTAAAATCAGCAGGTAATTTTTTTTTTCAATTTTTTAAAATTTAATTTTTCCTTTCGATTTTGAATTCCGCAAGAAAAATATTTGCGGATTTCAAATCCGTAGGTATTTTTCCTGTGGAAAAATCCGCAGGAAATTACCTGCGAAAATTTACTACAGGAAAAATCCACAGGTATAACTTCATTTTTTACCAGTGTTTTTCAAAATTAGTTTATATTTGTTTTATTATTTTATTTGAACGTGTATATTTAATTTATATATTATACTTATATATTTTTACATCGGTTGATTTTAGTTGAAGGTAGATAGAGACCATTAGATCATCTAAACGGAGAAGGAATAGAGAGGATGCTCTCCCTTATATTTTTGCTTTATCCATAGGGAGGAGCAAAGGGCGGGTGGGGCTGTCCCGTGGGGTAACCCACCACCCAACCGTGTATGTTTTCACTGGTACAGGGCAGCCGTACCCATGGTCAAACCCTTGCAGGTCAAAATGGGCGGGTTGGTACGGGTTATGGGTATCCGGTACCATCCCCTATTTTTTTCCACTGAAAAATAAGCATAGCGAACAAATAGCATTCAACAACAACATTTCATCATTATTACCTGTGAATCCCTCTTCATACAATGAAGATTAAAGCTTTTGACCAAGAAGTGGGATGAACAGTAGATTGAAGCTGAACCACAGATTTCAGGGCTGAAAAATAGATTTCATACAATGTCCTTTTTTCGATTATTATCTACAGTTGAAAGCTTTTAACCTCGATTGAAATTGAAACCTATGGCCTGTGATGGCGAAGCTACGGAGGAGGACGTCAACTAGTGAAGTTGCAACTTGCGAAGATGAATCTAGGAAGGAGAATGATGAACTTGCAACAACAAATCTTTGGCAATTTTCTGGTTTGAGTTAGAGAATCAAAATGAGAAAGTGGGAGAGAAATGAAAGGGAAAGAAGCTTGGAACTCGGAGGTGGTGAGGTGCTTTGTCGTAGGTGTAGACTTTGGCATGTGGATAAAGCTTGGAGGCATACTGGGCGAGTTAGGAAGGACCGCTAGATGACACGTGAAGGCTTTTTTTTATTTTTTATCTAATGGGGTAAACAGGCAGGTGCAAGCACCCCGTTGGTGAACCTGTGCCTCACCCCATGCAATCCATACCCTTCCTGTTTTGGATCCACCCGTAACAGGTCCAACTTGGATAGGTTCAAACAGGCTTTTCCTCTACGAGTCACAAAAGGGTTCGCGGGTCGTGATTATTTATTCACCCCTATTATCCACTCCAATCTTCTGCTTCTTACTTATGCTTTAATTGAAGGAATTCATTAATGTTGTTGATGTGTGTTAATGTAACACTTACTTTCTCACATGGAAATTACTATATAAATTATCATAGTGGATTTCTCTTTCTGATTTTTTTATTGTTAATTATGGGAATATTAACATCTTCCCCAATATAAAACCATAATTATTCCCAAAAATATATTAGAAAAGGCAACAAGTGATAAAGATTATTTATAAAGACAATAGGAGTTGGCCCCAAAACACACACACAAACACAAGAAAGAGAGAAAAAGGAAAAAAGAAAAGGACTTCGATCCACAAGTTTTGAACACGTTTCCTTTACTGATAGGTCCAGCGACATAGAATTATGGTCCTCAAGTCAAGGCTTGGTCTTCAGATTTCATTCTAGTCAGAAGCAAAAAAGCAAGATAATTTCGAGCGAAACAGGGCCCCACTCCGGCTGCTGCTCCTCCGTCCTCCGACGTGGGAGACTTCACCTGTGATGACTCACTGGAATTCGTTTTCTAATGTAGAGTTGTTGAACCTCCTAACAGAGTTAGTTATGAACTGAATATAGTTAGTCAGTTAGTTTGTTAGGCCAACTAGTTAGTTAGAATAACTTAATGAGATTAGCCAGCTGTCCACGCTTGTTATATGGAACAAGTCTGCTATAATATATGATGTACTGGCCAATGCAATTAATACAGATTGTACTTTTCTACTTTCACTATTCAGTTGACTCAGTTTCTTCTCCTTCTATCTTCCAGTTCATCTTTATCTTTGTTGGAGATCTTTCTTTCTCCAGATAGCACGTTTCAAATCCGTATCATGGTATCAGAGCAATCACAAGCTTCACGCTAGATCCAGTCCTTCCGCCATCGCCTCTATGTTCTTTGTTTTCCTTTCACTTCTTGACTTTAATTCACTAATGGCTAGCGATTCCTCAGCTGTCTCACAAACCAATCCATCACAAGATCCGGCGAGTTGCTTTTACCTTCATCCTAATGAAAATCCTTCCCTCATCCTCGTGTTACAACCTCTCACTGGATCCAACTATCATCACTGGGCACGAGCCATGACGATTGCTTTCATAAGCAAAAATAAACTTCAGTTCGTAGATGGTTCAACACCAGCTCCCGTAGCTACTGATCCTTTGTTCTCAGCATGGCAACACTGCAACACCATGGTATTGTCATGGATTAACCAGTCACTCTCTCCTTCAATAGCTTAGAGCGTTCTCTGGCTCAATAAAGCTGCAGATGTCTGGACTGATCTGCATGAACGTTTTAGTCATGGAAATGCATTTTGAGTTGCTGAACTCCAAGAGGATCTTTATCAATTTCATCAAGGTAATCTTTCAGTTTCTGATTATTTCACAAAAATGAAAATCATATGGGATGAATTGCTTAACTTCTGCCCCATTCCTGTATGCTCTTGTTCTGCAAAAAGGTATATTCAGCATGATTATGTTATTAGATTCTTAAAAGGACTTAATGACCGCTTTGCTAGTGTAAGATCTCAGATAATGTTAATGGATCCTATGCCTTCGATCAACAAAGTATTCTCTCTTGTCATACAATAAGAGCGTGAACTCACTGGTCCATTAGTCCCTTCCATTCCTCCTACTGTTTGCCTTGCACTCTCTGATGATAGGCCTTCACGACATCCAAGAGGCTACACCAACCTTGGAAAAGTTTGCACCTATTGTGGCAAACCATGCCACATGATTCAAACATGCTACAACGGCTTTCCTCCTGGTTATAAATTTCGGAACAATGCCACTATCAACAATGTGGTAACCTCCAATCATGATCCATCAGCTGCTATTTCGTCTTACCAACCTCCTGCAGCCAGTGTACCATGCTCTCTCACTCAGGACCAATACAACCAACTTTTATCTCTATTACAACCCAATAATGCTGCTCCTGCTGTCACTCAACCCTCAGCACCTCAAGTTAATCAAGTTTCAACTCTCACATTAGTTCCAAATGCACAGAGCCCAGGTATCTATTCTTCTCTTTCATTCACATCTTCTGACTCCTGGATTATAGATAGTGGAGCCACCGCCCATATTTGTTATTCTTTAACCTCATTTGTCTCCTACCACCAAATTTCTCCTATCCAGGTTACTTTACCTACGAATACTACTGTCCTTACAACCATCTCTGGCTCTGTATAGATTACCCCCACCGTCTGTCTCTCTAATGTTCTCTACATACCAACTTTTCATTTCAACATCCTTTCTGTTTCTTAATTAACTAACCAGATTCCATGTTGTGTCCTCTTTTTCTCTACCCGATGTGTCATACAGGACTTGAAGACATGGAAAACGATTGGTATAGCCGAACCATTTCAAGGATTATACAAATTGAGCAGTAACTCTATCTCGGCTGCTTGTGTAAACTCTATATCAGATTCTTCACTACACACTCAATTTGAACTTTGGCATTATCGACTTGGTCATCTTTCTTCTCATGTATTAGATACCTTACACAGTCAATTTCCTTTCATTTCATGTAAACATGTTAGCACCAATTGTGATGTATGTCATCTAGCAAAGCAAAGAAAACTCGCTTTTTCTGTAAGCACCTCTACTTGTTCCTTTCCTTTTCAATTGATACATGCTAATATATGGGGTCCATATTCCATATCTTCCATCTAAGGCCACCGATATTTCTTAATAGTAGTTGATGATTTCACACGACATACTTGGGTTTGCCTCCTAAAATCCAAATCAGAAGCTGCGCCTGCCTTACAAAACCTAATAACTTTTCTTGAAAACCAGTACAACCAAAAAGTCAAAACTTTGCGAATTGACAATGGTGCAGAATTTCAACTAACCTCTTTTTACTCATCAAAAGGCATTTTGCATCAAACATCTTGTGTCCACACCCCTGAGCAAAACAACATTGTCGAAAGAAAGCATCAATACATCCTCAATGTAGCTAGGGCTCTCATGTTCCAATCCCACCTTCCCATTGCCTATTGGTCTTATGCCATTTCTCATGATGTCTATATCATCAATAGATTACCCACTCCTGTCTTGAAAAATAAATCCCCACATCAATTGCTTAATGACACAATACCTAACTATACCTCTTTCAAGGTTTTTGGTTCCCTCTGTTATGCTTGCACAACATCTGTCCATCAGTCCAAGTTTGATGCACGAGCACACAAGTGTACCTTCCTCGGTTTTAAACCTGGTACAAAGGGCTATATTTTTCATAATCTTCTCACAAACCAAATCTTTGTTTCTCATCATGTCATATTCTACGAATCCATTTTTCCATTTCCTAATCTCTCAACCCCTCAAGATTCACCTCTGCCTTTGCCTCAACAATGCCCTCCTTTAGATTATCCTGAATATCCTTCCTCTCCCTTTACTGTTTCTGATTTTTCTATTCAACCCTCTTTGGTCAATTCTCCCAACATCATTTGTGTGTCACCCATTCCCACTTCACAAAATTCATCGCTCTAATAGAGTACACAAGCAGCCATCCTACCTTTTTGACTACCACTACTCCTTACTATCAGCTCAATCGCCTTCCATGTCTCAAGATTGCAGGGTATCCTTTATCATCAGTTTTATCATATCACTCCCTTTCTCCTTCCTATAAACATTTTATCCTATCCATCACTGCTTCAGTTAAATCCAGAAACTACTATGAAGCCATTAAATAGCCTAAGTGGTAGTAGGCCATGCAAGCTGAAATATCAGCATTAGAGCAAAACAATACTTGGGTCTTAACTGAGTTGCCAAAGGACAAATCCCCCATTGGCTGCAGATGGGTTTACCGGACCAAATTCCATGCTGATGGAAGCCTTGAAAGACACAAAGCTCGGTTGGTTGCAAAAGGCTACACACAAACCGAAGGAGTTGACTACTTTAACACATTTTCCCCAGTAGCAAAAATGACAACTGTGCACCTCTTACTTACTATTGCAGCTGCATCCAATTGGCACCTTGAGCAATTTGATGTTAATAATGCTTTCTTGCATGGAGATCTCAATGAAGATGCTTACATGAGCCTTCCACCAGGTTTTTCCTCTGATAATCCCAATCTTGTTTGCAAGTTGCAAAAATCCTTATATGGCCTCAAACAGGCATCTCGACAATGGTTTGCAAAATTATCATCTGCCCTTGTGTCTTGTGGATATACTCAGTCTAAGTATGATTATTCCTTATTTATCAAAAACCATGAGAGTTCCTTCATTGCATTCCTAGTATATGTTGATGACATCATACTTGCTGGGACTGATTTGGCTGAAATTAAGCATATTAAAGCTTTTCTTGATGCTTCTTTCAAAATCAAAGACCTTGGCAAACAAATTCTTTCTTGGACTGGAAGTTGCACATTCTCCTTCTGGTATTACCCTGAATCAGAGTAAGTTTGCCCTTGAAATCCTGTATACGTTGGCTATTTGGGGTGCAAACCTCTCTCAACCCCCATGTCTCGGTCCACTCGTTTGTCTCATGATCAGGGAACTCCTTTTAAAAGACCCAGAACCTTATCACCGCATAGTTGGTCGCCTCCTCTATCTCACTACCACAAGGTCAGATCTGTCTTACATTGTTCAGCAGTTATGCCAGTTTACTCAAGCCCCTACTACAGTACATTTCCAAGCTGCTCTCCATGTACTTCGTTACCTCAAGAGCAACCCTGCTAAAGGCCTTTTCTTCCCTGCTGACTCACCACTTTAACTCAAGGCCTTCAGTGACTCAGATTGGGTAGGATGTCCTGACACTCGCCGCTTCCTATCAGGCTATTGTATTTTTCTGGGTCAATCCTTAATCTCCTGGGGCTCAAAGAAGCAAACCACAGTCTCCTTTCTTCTTCTGAGGTCAAATATAGGGCAATGGGTTGTGTTGCCTGTGAAATTCAGTGACTGCTGTACCTTTTTGCTGACTTAAAGTTTCCCCATTCAGGTCCTACAACACTTTATTGTGACAATCAATCAGCCATTCACATTGCCTCCAACCCAACCTTTCATGAGTGCACAAAACACCTTGAATTAGATTGTCACTTTATTAGAGAAAAAGTCAAAGCTGGCATCATTCATTTGCTCCCAGTTTGCAGCTTCAACCAGTTAGCTGATTAGTTCACCAAACCCCTGGATCCTCAACCTTTCCATCGCATTATTTCCAAACTTGGCATGATCAACATATACCTGCCAGCTTGTGGGGGCTAACAGAGTTAGTTACAAATTGAATATAGTTAGTCAGTTAGTTTGTTAGGCCAACTAGTTAGTTAGAATAACTTAATGAGATTAGCCAGCTGTCCACGCTTGCTGTATGGAATAAGACTGTTCTTTTCTACTTTTACTATTCACTCGACTCAGTTTCTTCTCCTTCTATCTTCCATTTCTTCTTTATCTTTGCTGGAGATCTTTCTTTCTCCAGATAGCACGTTTCAAATCTGTATCATCTCCTACTAATTGTCTTTCGCGAAATCCACCTTCCTTTTCTTCGAGGGCTTAATGAAAGGATACATAATCGCCTCTTCCATCGTCGAATGGTTCAGCCCCAAAAAGTGACCGATCTAGTGCATCGCCACCGTCTCCACATCCATCTCTTTGCTCTCCGTCATGCTGTCGCTCGGCAACACCCACTTCTCATCGGAGTCCAAAACGACATCCCAATGTTGTACAGACTGTTATTTAGCTTATTTAAATTAAATTTGACCATCAGTTGATCAAATATGCTAAACTAATCATAGGTTAACATGTCATAACATTATTATTTTTTTGTTATGGTGTTAAAGTATAAATTTGTTGTGAAAATACTTTACTTAAGAATCCTAGGTATTCATAAGGATCTTTGGGTTCAAAATGCCTTGCAAATTTTTAAATGGTAGTAACATCACAAGATTGATATATAGGGTAAATTTAATTCTTTGTTAACAATGGATTGACAATAATTAATTGTGATTGGACATTTTCAATTTCTCCGATTGTCATGCAGGATGCATTTTTTTCTTATTATAAATTTAACCTATCAACTTATCATATTTGATATACTAATAATTAAACTTAATTTAGATAATAACTGAAGTGACATTGCTATGATTCGAAAACTTTCAGAGCAATGTTGAACAAAAAACTTTCAAATATCCAGCAGTTATAAACAAAAACTTTTGGGACAAATTTATACATTAAAGCTCAAAACAAAACAAAAAATATGTGAACATGTTATCTCAATATATTTTGTCAACAAACAATCGAACTTATGATGGCTAAGATGATATTAACTTTTCTAAAACCCTTGGACTAGCTAAGATATAAACCAGGAACAGTTCCAATAAGTTCAACAATTGTGGAGGGAACGTTAGTGAGTTTAATCTATAACAAACCCCAAATAGCAAGAATCCTTCATGATCTCCAATTACACCACCCCATTCACTTTTTTCATCTTCCAAGACTAATCCAAATAATGCAAGACTGGTAAAGCCTATTCTAGTGACCTGCCATTAAAATAATAACAAAATTATTTATTTAATAATTAATTAAACAGTATAAATATTTTTTAAAATTAGAAAATAATTACAATTCAATTAAAAAAGTACTAATTATTTATAAAATTACAATTTTAAAAATTAATTATAAATTTAAAAATACTTATAATGATCTCTTCGGTCTCCTGCGTCAGGGGAGATCCATCTGAGTGTCTATGGGTCGTCACAAACATCTCCCTGCAGGTCGACCTCCGGCCCTCCCTCCGTGCCGCCTCATCCAGCTCTGAGTATGCGACGGAGAATGGCTTCGATCCTGCCGTATAGTGGATCGTCTGCCGGGACCGACTCCTCACAGCCTTCCTCGCTACTGCCTGCTGCTCCGGCGATCTCCTGAACCGGACAAATCTGGCCCAGTCTGCCGTATCGACCCCGTCTGGGACGTCCACCTCCAGCTCCTGGATCGTCCTGGTCCCATCCCCCTCCTTCTAGTGGTATAGGCGATTCCGCCTGTTCTTCCACCCTTCCCCCATCTTCGAGATGGCGAACTCCTTGTTCACATCTTGTACAACAAACTTGCTCTACAATAGATTTCAAAATTAAAGTTAGTAAATTATTTATTAATTAAAAAAGATTAATTTAAATATTTGAAATAATAAAAATTTTACCTTCACTTTCTCCCATACACCGTTCTTCAGGCTCTGCTGGATCTTCTTCCAGGTCTCAGCGCTGATGTTGAACTAAAGAAAGTTCCTGCCCTGCTCAGTCAGGTAACGGTTGAAAAGCTGACCGCCCTTCCCCCGCGGCTGCCAGGTGATGTCGTCCCACTCCACGACGACCCTCTGCTCACTAGGGAGTTGATATACATCCCTCAGTGTGAGCTTCCTTGTAATGGTCGACCCTGTAGACTTTGAAAATTGAATTTATACAATTATTTCTAAAAAATAATCATTTATTAATAAATAAATTAACTAAATAAAATATGACAAATTAAATAAATAATTAAAATTACTAAGCAAATTATCTAAATCATCTTAATTAATAAACAACTTAAATACAACATTTTAATTAAATAATGTATTAATTGTTTACTTACCCCGAATGTTGACCTCAAACCCAGTCGATCGACTAGCAGAAGGGCGCCGAAATCCTTGGTCCCTCTCTATCTCCTCGTCCTCAAACCTCTCAGCCTCTTC
>JANTPZ010019684.1:0-10262 GCA_025593235.1 Vachellia pachyceras | reverse complement strand
AGTGGCACAATCCTAAGGTCGATCTCTGAGGAGCTTGGATGTCTCTAGGTAATTAGTTAGCAAATTAATCCAACAAATTAAAGGATGAAATTGCTTCTGTGACTTATTTGATTCAAAACCATTATCTACGCTATTATTTGTTTTTCTTTTCTTGTCAAATTGCAATATGATGAAATGAAAGCAAAGAAATGAATTAAGGACAAAAATGCTTCCTAGGAGCTTATGACTTTACCTTCATCGCTTCCTAATGATATGAGTTCATCTGTATCAAACAACTAGTGTTTCTCACATTATCTCACAACTAGATATGCATGTAGATGTTCAGCCACTTCCAAAAACAATGTCAATCAACATTGCTCAATGAATCGGTCACAACATTCAACCTAGAATGATATCACATCAAGATTAAAGTGAAGCTAATCTCAATCAAGAAAATAATCTCTGAACAAACACAATCCATTCAAGTTGTGTACAATAATGGTGAAGAGAAATATCGAAGCAGAGTACGAAATCTCATACAAGCTTACAGATCAAATCCAGAAAATATGAATCTATGAAAATATTAATGAAATACAAGGAACTCCCTGTCTAAATCGAAGCTCTGGCTCGGTCAAACTCCTAAGGAAGCAAAGAAATTAGCCTGCCATAGAGGCTTTCACCGCAACGACAGCGTTGGCAATCTTCTGAACAACCATGGTGGAACTAGCAGTCAAGGTGGAGCGAGAATCCAAGCATGCGTCTAGGTAAGATGGAGTGAAGTGGAGGAATCGAGTGAGATGGAGAGATGGTTCAGTTGTGACCAAAAAATGGAAGGAAAAGATTATTCAGAAAGATGGAGTTAGGAGGAGTAGAGGAGGCGTGTATGAAGTGGTGCTGGTCAGAAAAGGGAAAAAGAAAAATGGAGCGGAGGTGTGTGGGTTGAATGATTAAAAAAAACTGGAGGAGTGATGGTGTCTTAAAAAATAAAGAAAGAAAAATGAATAAAAGAAAATGTTGAGGAGAAGGGATATGGTTCTCCGAAGGTGGGAAATGAGTTGATGTTTTTGTGTCAGAAGGTGAATGCCCTTGGATAAAGCAATGCCCCCTGGATAAAAAGATTATTTTAGATAAAAGGATGGATTGGGTAAAAGGATGCTTCTTGGATTAATCTGGGTAAAAAAATTGCACCGTCCCTTCACTGTTTCTGGTTAGTTTCTAACTAATTCGTTACATTTTCTATTTAGTTAGTTGCCCACGTGATTTACTATAGCTGTACGGACGTAGGCTTCAGCCAAAATAAACTGTTGGCTGAAGCATGAAACACAGAGAGCTTTTGGAACTCGTTGACTTCAGCCAAAATATTTGTTGGTTGAAGCATGTGGCATAGAGAAGCTTTGATCCCTCAGCATTAACTCTCCAATGTCCAATGTCCTACATATTAACACAAACACAAACATGTAATCTTGTGCATTTGAAATAATGACTCAACAATTATGATCAAATATCTCAAATTTAAATTAATTCCTTTAGTCTCCTATTAACACAAATATCCTCTAATTGATTCTTTTAAACTCAAATAACATACCAAGAGGTCAATATTAGGTGAAATTTCTTCATGCAAAATATGGACTTATCAGTGGGATTACTGTTATTGCTAGCACTATGCTTGTGTCAAGCGCAAAAGATAGGAATCCTATCTTTGCCAACATGTCATACATTGGGGTGGTTGAAGACATTTGGGAGTTGGATTATGTAGGCTTCCATGTTCCGGTTTTGAGTTACAAATGGGTTGATGATAATAATAATGCCTTGAAAGTGGATGAGTTAGGGTTGATACAAGTGAATTTGCACAAGCACGGCTATAAAGTAGACCCTTTCATTTTGGCCTCCTAAGCTTAACAAATGTTCTATGTTTCTGATCCTGCTAATAAAGAATGGTCTATTGTTTTGTTATCTAACAAAATAAATGAGAATGTAGGAGGTGAATTCACTGATGAGGATGATCCTTTCTAAGGGTCCTCACTTGAAGCACAATTTAATGAGGATGATGCTATGTATATTAGACATGACCACAATGAAGGCATCTAGATATCAAAGAGGGGGAGGTTTCATCACAAGGCCAACAAGAAAACAATTAATTTTGCAAGAAAGGCCACTCAACTTATAAAGACAAAAATGAAAAGAAAAAGTGGCACTTAGCTTTGTAATTATATGTATATTATTAATGCCATGTATATGTAATTAAAGTTGTATATATACAATTAACTGTTATTTGTTTTTGTCCCCCTTAGCTATGTAATCATATGTTGTTTGTACACACTTGATCATTTGTAATTATATGTATATTGGATTAATTATATATTTTATTGGTTGGCAATTGTTGGTTCGATTAAATTGGTTTATTTTGTTTATTTGCAAACATTGAAACCAGAACTGTCATATGTACGATATTTTACCGGGGGCTGATCAAAAGTGCATCCAAAATAATTCATAAAATTTTGTCCCTTATATGTAACGTTATTAAAAAATAACTGTCAAATATACTCTAATACTTAATGGTTATTCCCAAATAACCGTCAAATATACTTTATAATTGTTAAATATAACCACCTATATTTCATGATTTGAATAATAATCGTTAACTATAGTCAAATATAACTTATGGATGAAACGGTTTTTATGAATGACCATTATATATTACTTAACTGTCACAATGAATAACCATTAACTATACATTCTTGTATGCAATGGCTTTTAGATGACCGTTAAATATATGCCTGATATATTCGACAGTTGTAGTGAATAATCGTTAAATATACAACATGTATTCAACCCTTTTCCAGTTAATAACCGTTAAATATATAGCCCAATATGCAATGGTTTTAAAATGATCGTTAAATATAGACCTTATATATTCAACGGTTTTAGTGAATAACCGTTAAATATACAACAGGTATTCAGCCCTTTTTTAGTCAATAACCGTCAAAAATATATGGCCTAATATGCAACGATTGTATTAAATCACCTTTAAATATGCTTTCTCATATTTAAAAGTTTTTGAACCATTATATATTTAGTGTTAAAATATTTGATGGTTAAAAACCATTATATATCAGCAAAAATAACTGTTATCTATTAACAAATTTGTAGTAGCATTATTTAATCCATGTGGAATAATCTGAGTCACTATATGGAATTCAAGAGACTTTTTTACATATTATTTTAAACATCGGGTTCCATGGTTAAGATTAGATATTGTTATTTTTTTTATCTTTTTTTAGTCTCCTTTACAATTTTTCTATATTATTGATGTTGTTACTTTAGTATGGCCATAAGTCATACTCCTCTGATTTTTTTATTCTAAAATTATATTGCCCGAAACCATATTGCTTTGATTTTCTATTCTAAATTATATGGCTAGAAGCCATATAACTTTTCATGTTCTTATTATATGGTCGAAAGCCACAAACAACTTTTATTTATCTTGAAGATGAATGGTCAAATTCCATATAAATTTGATTTCTCATCTTAAGACCAATTGGCCTAAAGCTCTAAGACTAATTGGCCTAAAGTCATGAGACTTAAAATGGCCTGAACCATATTTAAATTTTATTATCTTACTTTATGAATTATTTCTTGTCTTTAAAAATTCTCTTTTATTATTTTTAAACTGTTTAAGTTTACATCATTACTGCATTTTTAATATTTCATATTTTAATTCTAATTTGATCATTATATATGTTGATTAAAAAGTTTAATTTTTATTCTTAATTATATTAATCAAGTGTATATATGTTGATATTTTAATTTCATTGAATGGCTAGTAGCCATAATGCTTTTAATTTTGTGGTTTGATAACTAGGAGTCTCACACTTTTGTCATGATTATTTTATAAATGACCATATTGATTCTACTTTAAATGGCATCGCGAGAAAAATTTTGTAGCACTATATTTTTAAGGCCCTGAAGGCTTATGGTTCAAATATTGAATGATATATTAGGGCTTTCTAACTTTGAAAAAGTATCTTTAATTGTTTTGAAGACCAATAATTTGTAGAAAATTATGCCAAAAGTATCTTTAATTGTTTTGAAGACCAATAATTTGTAGAAAATTATGCCACTCAAAAGTAATAGGCCTAATGACTAATAGTCCAAAAGACTAATTAGTATATTTTGCCATAATCACGTACATTTAATGCCCAAATTTATAATTAGATACAACAATGTCTGAACAGATTATAATAATAATGTTTAGATATAAAATCATGGGCAATTGTTATCATATGGCCAGAAGTCAGACAAATATGTATCAATTTGTTGCAAATGAAGGCCAAATTATGAAAGGGAAAAAATATGTGATATTAGGAGAAACTATCAAGAAAGGCAAAGAGTCATAGAGAAAGATGCTCGAATTTATTGTGAAGCAAAGAGAAATCATAATAAGCCCAGCAGGCTATATGATGTTCATGTTTTTTATCTATTGTTATTACCTTGTTTAAGAGAAATTATAATACGAATTCAATATTGTGATATTGATAGCTGTTTATGAGTTGTATATGAAATCAAATAAACCAAAAGTAATTAGTGGTCATTTTGAAATTTCCTAACTACATTGGCTTTAGAATTCCAACTCATGGTTAATCTCATTATATCTTATAACTCACAAAAAGTTTCTGCTATTTACTCTTGTAACCTTCAATTGTACAACTAAGTTGTTTCATTCTCTTCCTTATGCATATTTGTAAATTTTATTTGCAAATTTAAGTATTTAGTATACGTGAATATTATTCTTGCATCAATAGAGTTTAGCATGTCAAATTTACATATATTTTCTTCTTGGGATTTATGCTTCTTTGTTACCCCGATCCATAGATTTCTCATCAAACATTCAACTAATATACCCTAACATCAAGGTATTTTCTTTCATTGTTTTCCCCGTTTTTCATTTTAGTTTTATCTTTCATCTCTTTTCTACTCTTGATGAGCACTAGTATGTATAATAAAAATTGATATAATTTTTTGCATACATGTGTAATTTACTACTACAATAAAATGGTTATAACGTCTCACATCAATGCCTTTTTTTTTAAAAAAAAAAAAGAAGTAAAAACGAAGGCCATATTTTTGTAATTATACTTATAAAGGAAATTGCCTTTAGGTGCCCTTTTATTGAAAAAAGACACCTAAAATATTCTTTTTTTAACCCAAAAAAAACCCTCTAGACGGCCTTTATTATAAATAAAGGGTGCCTAATATTAAATGAAGGGTACCTTTTTCGCGTCCTTCATTTATATTAAAGGGTGCCTCACTCACAGTTAATAAATTAAGGTTGCTAAAAGGACGTCAAAATTTAAAATTCATTTAAATTTTGGGTGCCAATTTCATTTTTTTTGTCTTCATATTTTACTATATTTATATCTGATTACTGCTTTGTCATATTTTTAACTCTCTTCTGCCTTCTTCTTCTTCTTCATGGTTCATTCTTTTTGCTCTTAGCTCCGTCTCTGATGCCTCCTCTTCCAATTGTATGTCAACTTCTTCTCCTTCTTGCTTTCACTTGTCTCATCTTTTGTGGTAAGTGTTTAAACTTACTTATTTTGCACCCTACTACAGATTTGTCTATATATAATGCTCCATACTTAACAGTAGCAAAGAAACCATTTTATATAAAAAGGCGGAAGGAGGCGGAGAAGCGGAAAAAAATATTTAACAGTTATTCAATCCAACCGTTAAGTATTATACGCAATATTTAACAATTAAAACAAATAACCGTGATAGATTGATGTGGATTTTTCGCGCCAAAAACACGTATAATTTAAATGACGTTTTACTAAGATCCGTCAAGTATAATAGACATACACTTAATGGTTATATGAATAACCGTAATATATATGGTGGACCAGAAAATTAAGAGCATGTTGAAAAATAATAGGCTAAAGTATACTTTTAATCTTTTATGTTTGTGTCAAGTTTCACTTTAGTTCTTTAAGTTTAAAAAGTGCACTTTCAGTCCCTCAAACTTAACGCCGTTAGTCTTTTAACGGAAATTGCTAACTCATCACTGGATATAGTTATTTTTATTTTAAATCTTTTTTATTTTCACAATTTAAAATATCAAATTTATTATATTATTAAATTAAAATTAAAATATGAGTATGTTTTGTCAACGTTTTATTGCATGGTCATAATTAAATTTGATAATTCAGCAATTTCCTTTAAGAGAAACTAACGGCGTTAAGTTTGAGGGATTGAAAGTACACTTTTTAAATTTGAATGATTAAAATAAAACTTGATACAAACATAAAGGATTAAAAGTATACTTTAGTCAAAAATAGCATGTACCAGTGTTTAGTACAAACCGTTAAGTATATTGATAATTTTATTACGGTCTCCAAATAACCATTATTTATATTATGGGGTGACTCCCTATACTTCTTCTCGAGTAGTGAAACATCTTGCCATTTACATGAAACATCCCGCCATTTGCTGAATCTAGACTCGCGGCGCAAATATTTAACGGTTTCCAAAAAAGACCGTTAAACATTTCCATAATTCTTGTATGGTTAAATTTTAAAACCATTACATATTGGTGTGAATTTTTGTATTTGACGGTTTTATAAAGAACCGTTAAATATAGGGTTAAGGTGCAATTTTAAAAACTAAGTTTTCCATGAGGAGCATCTGGCACCAAAAAGGAAAGTGCAAAAATACACATAATATTATTAAAATGGTGCACATTTAACAATGCTAACAGAATTTTCAAACGGTAATTACAAATTTTGACCAACAATGATCACGTGGCTATACTTAACCCATAAAGGGCTTGAATTAGATAAAGGGCTATACTATACATAACCGTTATTTGGTAACAATGATCACGTGGCTATACTATACATAACCGTTATTTGGTAACGCCCATAATAAATCTATACTTAACCATACAATCAATAAAGGGCTTGAATTATGCCTCATAAATGCTATGGCTATACTTTGATATGACACACTTGGTAGTATCATTTATATGAGAGTCCCTGAAGGACTTTTGATACCGGAAGCCTCAAATGTAAGTTCTCGAGAATAATATTAAATTGAGCTAAACAAGTGTTGATGTGACTTGAAGCAGTTGAAATGCATTTTTAAAACTCCTTAAGAGCTCTAAAAAGGCAAATTATTGCCTTTAGATTGGTAAAGGTCCTTCTATACCTCGTGAAATTAACAAAGGGAGAGATGAATAACTACTTGATCCGGAAGTACCATAATAAAGTGTTTTTGGGTATTAATGTATCAATGTTAATTTCACAAGTCATGACATATTATTTATCGTTAATCTACTAGCAGGATATAGTTCTTAAATATCATTAATACATTAAAATAGAGTGAAATTAATTATTCATTATCTGTGAGGTACTATAAATATGATATCATTATAATCAGGTATGTCTGAGTATGAACTGACCATTTATACATATACTGTTTATCATACTTGTTCATATGTGTAGATACATCTATATCAAGTGCTATAGAGTGAAACTTATTTGACTAAAATTCTTCACTTACGACCTTTCGAAAAAAAGTTGAAATTAGTATTCTGCAAATTCGTTCTAGTGAAAATATAGCAACTTTATTCACCAAGTTACTTTGCAAACTCAGGGATATCTTAGTGCTATAGGTGCACTTATGCATCTTGTCAATTCAACAATGCCTGATATTGCTTTTGCTGTAAATTTATTAGCAAGATTCAGTTCGTGCCCAACAAGAAGACATTGGGAGGATGTTAAATATATATTCCGATACCTTCGAGGGATAGTCGATATGTGATTATTTTATTCTAATGAATTTGTGTCACAATTGATTGGTTCTGCAGATGTATGGTTTTTATCAGATCCACATAAATGCAAATCTCAAACAAGATATTTATTTACTTATAGGGGTGCAGCTATATCTTGCCGTTCGGCAAAACAAACTTTATCGGCCACCTCATCATATCATGTAGAAATAATTGCAGTTCACGAGATTTGTTTAAAAAGGCGTTGCCAACTAAAATATTTGAGAATGTGGTATATGGTATTGGAATGCGAAGGCTTAAAGACATAAGGTGATATCGTCGTCAAGGAGAGACAATATTGTGTACTCTTTTTTCCTTCACTGGGTTTTTGTCCCAATGGGTTTTTCCTAGTAAGGTTTTTAATGAGGCACAATGTTTGTTTAAGAACATCTAAGGGGGAGTGTTATAAAATATAATATATAGTGCGGATATTCTTATAATCATGTATTTTTATTTATAAATATATTGTAATCAAGATAGATTTAGATCCGATTTATTCGAAAGTCGGTTATGATTATTAGGAGATATTAGTTATTAGAACATTTAATTTTGTGGCTCTCACATTGTCTATAAATACCCCTATCAAGTTATGAAGAAAAACAATTTTGATCATTTTCTTCTTCTCTCAATCTCTTCTACTATTCTTCTCTACTCCCAAATTCCCTCATTTTATAACACATCTAAAATTATACGTGTTTTTGGCGCAAAAAATCCACACCAATATATCACGGTTATTTGTTTTAACCGTTAAATATTTGCTATAAGACTTAACGGTTAGATTGAATAACTATTAAATATTTATTTCCCGCTTTTCCGCCTCCGCTCTGCCTCTTTATATAAAACGGTTTATTTGTATGGAGCGTTATATATAGACAAATATGTAGTAGTGAAGTTTATTTGCACCATTTTGAAAACTCCATACATATTCTCGCATCATTTTAAAATGACAATCACATATTTGCATTATTTTGACAACTTATTAGGTAGTTTTTTGCAACCACAGAAAAGTTGGTGGTGTTCGGAACAAATGGGTGAAAGTTTATGGGTAAATTTGCAGATTTACTCTGCTTTTTTTTTTCCTATTTGTTAGCTGTTAAAATGTTGTGCATACTTGAAAATTCACTTAAATTTAACGCGTAAATATAAGCAACTTGATATATGCTTTTACCATGTAACAAAAAGAATAATTTTGGAATTTGGATTAATAAAAATATCAAATAACGATAGTTATGTAACAATAATACACCAAAAACCTAACTACCCAAAAGAAATGAATGTAATGGAGTATAATTTAACCTTTTTTAAAAGGGAAAATCCTTCTAAAATACAACTGAATTAGCCAAATTTTAAATCAGGTCATTAAATTTAATAAATTCTAAAGTTTGGTAAAGGGTACATTTCCGTGGATTAGTGGCTACAGTTTGGTAAAGAGGTAGCGATAAGGCAATGGAATCAGGTAAAGGGTAGTTAGGTAAAATTATCAAATCTTAAAATCCCATTTTAGGATATCTGACATGATTTAAGATTTGTTAAATTTAATAACCCAATTTAAAATTTTGAGACGAGGCTACATTTCCCTGGATTAGTATCAGTAATTCAGTCGATATCCATCTTGGTAGTGTATGTTGGTACTTTCATAACAATACTGGCGCCACCACAAAAAGTAATGGATATTAAGTCGTTTAAAGATTGTGCTTTTTTTTTATAGCTTTCATCATTTTAAACGTCCATAAGTACTTTTACATATTCAAAAAACATATGATGCATGACGCTCTTTGTATAAAAATAACGATGTTATATTTAATAGTTATTTTAGTTTTGCTCTCATCTTGAAAGTTGGGTATACTTTTACACCTGCAAAGAACATAACATTTTTATGCTTTTTATATAAAAGTTTATGGGTATTTTTAAACCTGCATTCTCTCTCTCACGTTATTTTTCATCTAGTAAAATTTAAATCACTTGTGGATAATTAATTATAGTGAAGTAAAAAACTAATTAATTAATTATTACTTATGAAAATACTGCTACACTTTTTAAGGTCTACAAAGATTCGTTGTCCGTGACTTAAAGAATAAAAGATTATCATGGTAACCAGAAAATAAAATATTATCTCAATACATATAACATGCATTAATATTTATTTGTTTAAATTTTAAGAAGATATTTTCCACATCCCTTCCATGCATGAGGCTCTATATAAGTAACAATAAGAGCTTCATGGATCCACACCAAACCAAGAGATCAAGAGAGGGGCAGTGTTCAAAGAAATATAATTATCGAGTGATATTAACAAAATGGATTTCGCAATTTTGTCAGTTCTTGTAAACGCGAAGAAAAGGATGGAGGAGGAGAGGGAAAGGATGGAGGAGGAGAATGAAAGGATGGAGGAGGAGAGGAAAAGTATGGAGGAGGCAATGAACAGTATGGAGGAGGAGAGGAAAAGTATGGAGGAGGA
>JANTPZ010019682.1:0-10201 GCA_025593235.1 Vachellia pachyceras | reverse complement strand
CTCTCTCTTTGGTTCGCAGTAATCATAGTAGAAATGAGGAACCCTCGCAGTGACACAAATGGATTGAAGAAAGGCACATGGACGCCTGAAGAAGACCGAAAGCTCATTGCTTACGTTACTAGGTATGGCCACTGGAATTGGCGCCAACTCCCAAGGTTTGCAGGTTTGTTGTGTCTCTCTTTTCCACATCACACATCATGCCTTCATTAATAATTCCGATTCCAGCTATGGCCGGCTACGTTGCTGTTCCCGGCATTCCATCTTATGATCCCTAGTTTTCGTCAGGGTTAGCGAGGTGTGGCAAGAGTTGCAGACTGAGGTGGCTCAATTACCTGAGGCCCGACATTAAAAGAGGCCACTATACCGAGGAAGAAGATGAACTCATCATCAAACTTCATCACCAGCTCGGTAACAGGTTTGAACTTATCATTAACCTTTTGTGATGCTCACTTTTTGCAGATGGTCCCATCTGATGATATGTATAAATAATGTAATGATTTAAATTAACAAGGCTTAAAGCTTTTGCGCAGATGGTCTGCTATAGCGGCCAAGTTACCGGGAAGAACAGACAATGAGATAAAGAACCACTGGCACACGAACCTCAAGAACAGGCACAAAACTCAACCTCCAGACAAGGACGACATTGTCATCAAGGAAGACAGACAGTGTCAACCTCCGGACAACGACGACATTGTCATCAAGGAAGGCAGACAGTGTCAACCTCCGGACAACGACGACATTGTTGTCGAGGAAGGCAGACAGTGCCATTCTCAAGGGGTCACTGACTCAGCAGCTTCCAGGGGGGAGCCCCCCGACAATGGGAAATCGGGATCTGAATCAACCTCTAGTGAATCCTCGTACGTAACGCCGTCGGAGAGTAATAACCAGGATTCGGTCGGAGAACATGAATTCTCATTTCTGGATGCGTATAGTGAGCCAATAATGGGTGGAAATTTCGGGACGGATCCATACGTTGTTAATTCTGACCTCTTCTTCTACCCCACTAGTACAGAACCAACTCCACTAGACACTGACGCTAAAGTCTTTGGCCCCACGTCCAGTGTTTCACAACTTTGGACTTACGATTTCTACGACCAATATTGTGGTCACTTCTGCAATTCCAGTCAATAGACGGATGATTTCGGTCTATGTATCAATGTATGGCTTCGCATTCTGTCTAGAGCACGTATCTTTTATTTGTTTTCTCAGAAATGGAATGTACATTTTTTCAATCTTATGAACATGGTCTGCATGCACTGTAACTCGATATAATGGGAATATAGAATAAGGGACCACGTACCTATTACTTATTCACTTGAAAGAGTTAACTGATCCTGGAACTAAAATTTGAATAAGAGAAGTGATATCAGAGTTTCACCTTTCAGACTATATATGAAGCTGCTTCATGATACCCCTCGACGGGAATCTCCTTTTTTTGTCACAAAAATTGTTTGGAATTGGGCTAAGCTTGCCCATAATCTTAGGTCATTAATGTTGGATAAAGCAAGCCATTAATTACGCTCAAACGTTTACAGAGGTATCAAGAAGTTAAGATGTCTCTCCAAGCATCACAAGGGGTTCGAACCCCTCCTGAGAATATCTTTTTTTTACTTTAATCAATATTATGTAAATATTAATAATTGGCTTTATACAGTTTTGTGGGCTTTTACTTTATGCCCATTAGGTTCACTAAAAATCTTGCAAGGGAAATGAAAATGTGTATCTTTTTAGTGGCGCGGATGTTTAGTTGGCAGAACATGTGGAAAACAATTTTCTTATTGAAGGAGATTTTCAATTAAAGATGGAAAGATTGATTCCCAAAAATGGTGGGAATCTATTTTCAATCACAAGTAGGAAAATCCGAAAGTTACTTTTACATAATCCATGTATTATCTTTAGTTCTTTTTGTTACCAGTGATGTCTTCAAGCCATTTTTTCTATAACCGTCAGAAGGTTTATGGACAACCAATTTGACAACTAATAGCATCTGGTTCCATCCCTCTCTGTATAAATACTCCAAGAAAAACTAGTTTTTCCACCACATAATGAACCAAGAGGAAAAAAAAGATGAATTAGAGTGTCAAACATAATCTTGAACACAATTTTTTCAGTTTGTCTTTAAATAGGGGCTAACAGAGTATTACTTTTTTATACTTTGACTATATGCAGGTAATGGGCACATCATTGTTAAAAGGAAATTTGTTTAGATTCTATGTAATCGTGAGGTGCCTATTATCTGCATTTGGTTGAAGATATAATATTTTATTATAAAGGGTAATATGGTCATTTTAAATATTTTTCTAGTTGCCCTACCGCCATTTTAATCTAACAAAACATAAATTTTTCCATCAAATTATTTTCCATTCTAATACATACCAAACATCTCGTGTAAAAAATTTTCATTTCTCTTTCTTTCCATTACAATCAATTCTTTGATACCAATGGACCCTTAGTCTCAATGAACGAGGCATTAAATTTAATTGTTCATGGATTTATAGCAAATTAATGGAAAAGTCCAAGAACATTGAACTTGAAATAGATCAAAAGGGGTTACGGGAGAGAGTCGCATCAGAAATGACCCAATTCGCAGCTTCACTTTCCTTTAGCGCTTGGGAAAATTTCAATGGCTAGGCCCGTTAGGTTCCTGTAATGGCCCACAGTAACCAAGGCTCCTATCTCAGACGCTAGATCACTCCAACGGTCTAGATTTAGGGTGGCGAAAAAAGTAGTGAATAATACTTTTACCAATTATTAAATAGCATATAACAATTGGTAACCACGCAATAATCGATGTAGATATATAATTCATGAATAATTATTTTAGAAAAAAATAGTGAAATTACATTGAACCAAAATTGTGGATTTATAAAGGTATCATGACTGGAAGGAAGAAAGTAGAGCAAGGTAACAACGTGTGTGTTTAGGAATCTTCTGAGAGAAAAGAATTTACGGATTCAAAAAATTTTTTTTACAGAATCTAAAAAGAATTTACGGATTTTGAGATAGTTTTTATGAATTTTGATATGGTTCTTACAGATTTTAAATTGATTTTGTTTTGACTTACGTACACTGTTGAAAAAAAGTTCTTCCCAAACATAAACGTTGAGTACAAAGAAGAGAAATACCAAACTACGTTTGTTAATACATTTTAGCGATTCGTTACCTAAATTAGTGTATATATGCTGAACAACCATTAACAACTTCACCGAAGATGAGAAAATGTGTTTCCTTAATGCTAAGCCCTACAAGTGTGAGACATGTATAATAATTTACATCAAATTAAGTCTGAGTGCAATTGTAGTTCGAAACTATCCCACTATGCAACATAAAACCAACTGGGCCCATGTAAAAGTTAAATATATTGCCAAAAATTAAACATTTTACCTTTTTATGGTCACAACTAAAAAGGCATAGGCTAAATTTCTAGAGAGTGAAGGCCTGACTTCTTTCTAGACTCATTGGTTCATATCATATGCTGTTGTATATGTTGATTGAGCTCCTATCAAAGTTCTTGTAAAAGCAAAATAAGGATCAAGAAGATGACACAATTAACATCAGAAATTATTTCTTGAGTAATCATCAACCACCAAGTGGCTCAGGAAAAACAACCAGCACCACAACTGATTCAGAAAAGATCCTACTGAATTGTCACAAGTAGCATCTAGCTGAACCATCCTCAATATAGCAATTCCTCATATACAAGATCTACAGATTGCACCCACTTTCCATGATACAACTGCAAAAGCTTTTCAGCTACTGTAACACCTGCCATCACAATAATTAATATACGCAATATTAAATGAAAGGGGGAAAACATGAGCATTATTAGTAAATATCTGACTGAAATTGTTCTAGCTAGAGGCATGAAAATTGATCACTTTTTTGCTTTTGTGTATCTTTTATTGTGAAGGGAAGGAAAACAAATCATTTACCTGTATTAACCACCCCAGCAACCGCATTCAAGAACCCAGTTTCCTTAAAACCCTTTCTTTCCAAACCATCCTGAAGAAGTATCATACAAATGTGGTTTACATACAAGCAATGAAGTGGTATACTAGTAATGGAAACCTCAAGTTGATGTCGACGCAATCCAAGAGACCATTTAAAATCATATAAATAATTGTTGTGAGCACCATTACAGTGGCTTCATTCTAGGCCACTCCAATGGGCTTTTGTGGAAGATTGGCTTCATCAATAGGTTCATCAGTAAAATCCAATCCCAAAAAAAAACACCATCCTGGTAAACAGCAGGCAAATGTACCAAACAAAAAAAAAAAAGAAGTAAAATCACATGATGGACAAAGTAATAGAACATTAATAATAGCGTCACAAAATCTAATCAACTGGAATTACCATAATGGATTTCTACCTGATTAAAGATTCAAATGCACCATCCTCGTCGTGTATACTTGCCTCAAACTTCTGCACCCCAGTATATGAGATGAATCCAAATGTTTTTGAATTAAATGCTAAAGTCCCTTAACAACTGAAAAAATAAGGCAATAAATCATTAGATGGTGACAGACCATAATACAAGGCAAATTTTACAATTTAAGCATTTCTTAAATACCTTGTGTCACCAAAAGATGAAGCACTTTTCTACAGAAATTGGGAAGACTGTGAGGAGGAACGTAAAATAATTGTGTAGTTGCCTCATCTGCTTAAGCAATGAGTCTCTTTCTTCTAGATCAAGAATGCTTTGGCAGAAAGCCAAGCAGAATACGTCATATTTAGTGCCAAGAGAATTATTAATGCCAAAATTTACGAATGGCTCTATTGACCAACAGAGGCAGTCAGAAGCAAATTCATCAGTAGATATGTTTAGGTCAGCATAGAATCAGCTTGCTCACCGATTCCATACCAAGATCACAAATGCCTCGAGTTCCAACATTTATTAGCGCACCAATCTCATCCTGCCTCAACCTCTTCAGCACCGCTTGTCCCCTTTGTGATTCATTGAATTTTTTATTACTCATATGCGAATATAGAGAATAACATTAGAACAACACACATAGTTAATTAGAATCGAGATAGTCTCTTTCACATATTTACCTCAACTTATATTAAAATATTTCTCCACCGCTTTCTGAGAAGGGATTAAATTTGTGGCTCCCAACCCGGTCATATGCCACCTCTAACATTGGGCCATATCCAGTCAGGTCTATTTCTTTTCCTTTATTGTTTTTTTTGTGAAAATTAATATTTTAATCTTTTAACTTTCACAAATAAAAACAAGTGCAGAGGTGTTGCCAAGTCACCAGCATCATCAACAACCTCCCTCCATCTCTGCAAATCCTCCCAAACTCCTTCAACATTTTCTCCTGCACCTATACTCCTCATAAAATATAAGCTTAAAAATTGTTAAAGGGACAACAAAGACAAAAACGGCTCTTAATCATAGCAGTTAAGAAACAAACAGATAATCGAGTGGCAACTCCCTGTGCGAGCTACAAATGAAAGAATGAAGAACTGAAAACAAAGGAATTAAAAACCTCTCCTTAATTGACTATGAGGTTGACCCCATGAAAAATTTCTACATCGTATTCGACAATCTTAGCTCTCAAATCATTGGCTTGAAGCAGCTTCTTATCTACTTTAGCAGCAGAGGTGTACAGAGCATCTGAGGTGTATAAGCTGCGGCCGTCACGAAGCGGTAAGGTCACCGGAATTCTAGCGGAGGAGGCTGAGGGCAGGCATAAAAAAATAAGAAACATTTGGAAGGCGAAAATGGAAGTGCAGCGAAGGAAAGATGGGAGGAGGGTGATGATGAAAGGGTCGAGCTTTGGCAACCGGCTGTGAGAGGGAGAGCCATATCTGAAATTGACACACAAGCGCCGAACACCAGTCCTGGCTTTTCTTTCCTTCTTTGTTGACGTCACCCCATGAAATGGTGATATGCTACGGCAGATCGGGACTTCTTCTCCATGCGAACTATGAGGGGATACAGTGCAGGAGAAAACGTTGAATAAAGAGTGAGAAAGGATTTGCAGAGACGGAGGGAGGTTGACGATGATATTGGTAACTTGGCAGCCACGTCCCCACTTGTTTTTTAACACGTAGGGTGCATAGGTGATAAGGTGGGTGGTTAAGAATTATTTTCTAAAAAAAAAAAAAGAGTAAAAAGGCAACAGCTGAGCTACAAAGCGGGTTAAAAGTTGGAAAAAAAAAAATTAATTGTCTCTTTCTATTTCATTATTTTCCCTTTAATTTCATCAATTTAATTAATGGGGTTGGGAGATTTACATGCATTTAGTACCTAATAATGCTTATAATACGATTGTTACAGTAAAAAGATACATATGTTTAACAAAATAAATGAATAATTTAAATTAGTTGAACTGAACGGATACTCACGGTGATTTTTAGCCGAGGAAATATTAAAGATAGTTTCATCATGTATGAGCCTGTTTGTGAAAGCAGTAGAGAAATATTTTTATGATTTACAAAGTAAATATGTGGAAGAAATTATTTCGATTTATTAAAAATATTGTTGAACATATATTTGGGAAAGCTCAAACATTCTCTCAAACATGCACTATATTTTTACAAGAGGAAAAAAGTTGATGGATTTTGGGATGCAACATAGATAAAAAAAGGCAACTATCCTCCCTCCCATTAATTTTTTATTTTCTTTTCGTTGCAGTATTATGTGGAAGTCATTTTATAACTACGGAAATTGTGTTACTAACAATTAAACTGATTATTTATTATTACTTATTTTTAAAATTAGAAATATTTAAATTGAGTATGCTAATTTTTTTAATTAAAGACATATGTAAACTATTTTTTCACTATTAAGAGATTAATTATTATATATCATTGAATCTTATGCTACCTTCATTCATTAAAACACAAATGTATTGTAAAGATCCAATCCAAGTAATTATCATCTTATAATTTTAACATGACAGCAACAACTTTTCTACCATTTTTTTATTTTAAACAAGGGGAATATTTAGAAGATAATCAGACGACTGATATGTGAATATTTTAGTTAAAATATATCTATAATTCTTTGTACTATGACGCAGGCCGACTCCCTTTGTGTTACCGAATTTGCCTCTTAGATGTTCGTTTGAAAACGCGGTAAAAATTACTTTTATACAAGATGAGATAAATATACGAAGGAGATTATTTCATTTGATTGAAAAACGCTATTAAACATACGTTTATTTTTAAAAAATAGTCCACTAAACAAGTCCATTTATTCCATCAAAACGATTAAGTACTACAACGAACCATCCAACTACCACATGTCCAAAATGCCATCCCGTCATCTTTCTACTTTTACTCTCATACACTCTCCTCCTCTGTCGAATGCACAAGGGAAGTTGGTTTTAACCTATTCACTGTGGTATTGTTTGGCAAACGTTTTTTCACAAAATTAGATAATTTCTTTCGTATATTTATCTCAGTCAAACCGATATCTTTTTGGATTGGCAGGGGAGGATCGTGATCTGCATAATCGACATTTGTTCAAGTATCATTGGCAATGCTGATTCTGCTCAGACAAACGAAAATGAACAAAAGCAGATAAGGTAAGGTGGAAAGGAAGGATATATTAAAAAAAACAATTTCAAACCACCTCTTCTTTTAAATTTTCTGGCTATAAAGATACTTGAATGAATATCAGCGTCACTTTCCTAGTTTTCCTATTCGATAGCTACTGCTTTCATAGACTCACTCCATCAAGCTGGGTTCCACTCCAATACCGTACTCACGCACGACCAATACCTAAAACTTACAAACAGACTAGGGGTTTTAACATATTCAATGTGTCTGATTGGATTGGCAGGGAAGGATCGTGATTTGCATAAACGACATTGGTTCAAAGTGTCATTGGCCAATCCTGATTTCTTCTTAGACAAACGAAAATGAACAAAAGTAGATAAGTAAGGTCGATAGGAAGGATATATTAAAAAAAAAGAACAATTTCAAACCACCTCTTCTTCTTTAAAATTTTCTGGCTATAATGATACTTGAATGAATATTAGCGTCACTTTCCCATTCCACAGCGACTGCTTTCATAGACTCGCTCCATCAAGCTGGGTTCCACTCCAATACCGTACGCACGAGCAATCCCTAAAACCTACAAACAGACTAGGGTGATGTGGATCATTAGGGTATTACCAGAAAAATGCCATTTAGCGACGGATTTATTTTTCAGCCCTAAAACAAGTATTACTAATATTATCTGTCATTAAATGAAAATTTTCGGATGAAAATATCGTTACTCATTCCATCATAAAATTAACAAGTTACCGATTGCATCTATTTCTATTTCCAATATCTAATAATCGTAAATTGAGAAGACGCAGTACGAGTACGAATGACGGATGAGTGTTTCAATGGAGGGGGGAAGTGTGATCTGTGAACAAATATCTTCACAGCGTACGGGCTCCAATAATGAAGCTGTGTTAATTAATGGGTTGAAGCAAAAACGAAATTGAACTCTGCAAACAGAGGGGCCAGGAACCCTATGGATATATCGGAGCTGGTGGCTGGGTTGAATGGCTTCACATCAGTGTTACGTGTATTCAAGGTTAAATGAACGGGAGAAAGATAATTAAATCTCCTGATAAGATTGAATTAATAACTAGCAATCGGGTTTTTTAAATTCTTTTGTGATAACTTTCTCGGCAGTGACTCGATCAGTGTCCTAACTTAAACCAAGTTTTTAGAGTGTTTTATCTAGTTTCCAATATGCCTCTCTAAGAATTAAGATATTTTCAAGAATCAAATCCCCCCTTAAGTGAGAGTCTCCAATCCTTTGGACCTTTAAACCCACAATAATGGTTTTAATTTTACTGAAAAAAATGAACTGGAAATATTGAATTAGATGGCTGTGAATATAAATCGCACCTACAAGCCATCCGTCATGTTGGTTTAATGGGTGGTAGCAATTTCGTATCATCAACCCAAGTCAAGTGCTCGAAACTGACCCTCTTCTATCTCCAGAAATCTCACTTTTAGACTGGAAGTTACACACTTGAAACTTAAATATCTTTTTTACAATTAACCCCCTGAATTTGCAGCTACTTGAATTGATGGATATCTGCAAAATCTTTTTGAAGAAATTTTGAAAAGACCCTGATTATTATTGTTCCATTATTTTAAAAAACTTTATCACCAATTTTACAATCTACAGCGACTTCACAAATTGTTTTATATATACCGTGAATCATTCATGTACTTTCAAGAACAACTCAGTCTTTACACATCATGATTCCGATGCTTGAATTTGGTTTACCACCATTTTAGGTGAGAAGAAAAATTCCTCCCTAAACATGAAAATGGGTTACCGTCGGAATCCATTTTCCATTTCAAACATCCAATCAAATAGCTTCCATCGGTAAAAAATTTGATTTTTCTATTCTATCCATTGATATTCACTGAACTGGATGAAATTCATGCAGGGCGTATAATTCAAAGACGATGTGAAAGTCCTCTATAATAGGGATAATGATGACGCAGCTTTTCAATTCATCAATCACTGCCCCCCACACACACGTAGATAACTCATCAATCGTCTAGTCTAGCCGCTATTTTATCCGATGTTCATGAGTAGCTTGTCTTCTCATTCCTGAAATCCCTCGCTTAGATGATCATTCAATCCCATTGACATTGCAAGTGCATCCATTTATACCGTGCATGTCCGAAAGGGTGTTCGAATTTCTCACACATATACACACACGTTCAAAATTATTTTTTATAAATTAAAATGATTTTTTTCATATTCTTACTTTATAAACTGTAAAAACATTTTTTATTATTTTTTCAAATGAGCCCGGTTTTAAATAATATATTGAAAATGATTATTTTTAATAAGAAGACATATGATTTACAAAAAAAAAGTATAGAGTTGAGTCTGAATGCTATTAACTATGATCATTTATGTATATTAAGTGTTATTAACCATAATCATTTATGTATATATCACGCACTTAGTCCACAAGTCGGTCGGTTAATTTGTCTCTCTTTCAATCAAAAACTAATATTTATAACCCAACGCCAAGTTTTTAATTGTTAGAAGAGTTAGGAATTTTTTTTCTTCAATATATAGAGGTAGGATTAGAGTGTTGCACACCTAAGGGGCTGATAACTCTCTGGATATTTCTGATATTTATTCAACGAATGAGAGAACTTAAACTTGACTTAATTCATAACCCATATTGGATATTTTCATCCAGTTGAAAAGATT